>JAJHUR010130429.1:0-16708 GCA_027495735.1 Lutjanus campechanus | reverse complement strand
AAGTTATTTTTTTGGCCATTTTGTGCCTTTATTCGATAGTGCAGCTGAAGAGTGGACAGGAAATGGGGCAGAGAGAGGGGATGACACGCAGCAAAGGGCCGAAGGCGGGAGTCGAACCAGCGGCCGCTGCAGAGGACCACAGCCTCAGCACATGGGGCAGACGCTCCACCAACTGAGCTAAACCTCCGCCCCTGCTGCATTGTTTTATTATTATTTTATTTTACTTTATAGGGATGATGCAATTTAACATAGTTCCAGTGATATCTATTTGTCATTGTGATGTGTTGCACAGAGAGTTTATAGCTTTAAACCATCAACCACTGAAACAGCAATGCTAATTCACTTCAGCACCACTTGAGTAGTTTCTCTCTTTTCTTTTTATCAACTGGAGGGGAAACTCCTCCAGTGTTCAATAGTCAGACACTGCAGAGCATCCAGATCAACATTGTTTTAAAGTGAGAAACATATAATCTTTGATCCACTGACTTGTCTGCATTTAGAAATTAGGGTTGGCGGGACATATGTATCCATTCACTACTATTAAATCTAGTTCTGAATATATTCAGCTTAAGACATTCCTCTTTACTATTCTGTGTTCATTACTTAATTTCATGCAGGTTTTAACACAAGACAGTTTTTAAAAGTAAATAAAGATTCATTATGGTGTTAGAACTGCAATATTTGCATCTTTGCTGTTGTTTTGTATGTAGGCAGTGGTCATTCAAAGAAAAATGTTCATGTACCCAGGATTTTGGTATCAATCCTATTGATGTTAGTATTGATACTCAAATCAAGATTTTGTATAGGTGGTATAGATACTTTGGGGCTCAAACCTTCCCTATTATGAATGGAATAAGTCATAATTACATAAACTTACACTGCAACACTCCTTCAGTGTGGAGTTGTAAGTGTTAAAAAAGTTTTTTAATGAATTAATTTTGGTCCAGATGCTCTGCTTCTCCCCAGATGGTAGATGTTGGTCTTCTGATGAGAGCAAACTATGATAGTTCACATAGATCAGGAGAGCAAACTTTATTTATATAGTACGTCACTACAAAGTTATTTACAGCTTCACATAGATTGTATAAACATATAAAATCTAAGATGATGAAAAAATAAAACAAATCTCAAGTCTTACGCCGATTTAGTCTCAGGAATATGCACTGATTTTGGTGAAATATAAGCACTGTTAGTATGTATATGAGTAAATAAGAGTGTGTTCATCGGCATATTGTATATTTATGTATATATAGAGAGGAATGTTTAAAGTTTTACAAAGTCTAAACTCTTGGAATTACAGTTGGGGGTCAGTGGGGTCAGGCTTGGGGAGTTAGAGATTACAGGTGATGGAATTATACATAATACATTTTACATACTACCATGCGTAGTGCACACACATTACAACAATTAATGAGTCTAACAACACCACTCGGGACTCAATGAAACCATGTTACAGTTGCCAATTCATATATTTGTTCATCCTCTTGCAAAATTCTTTTACTCGCTGGAAATTTCCCCATAATCTTGTCTCAACATCTAATTTAAAGAAACATTTACAAATAAGACCAACCGCTAACATACACAGGCTAACTGCTAACATTAGCAACACAGACCAACTGCTAATATTAGCTACACAGACCAGATGCTAATATTAGCAACACAGACCAACTGCTAATGTTAGCAACACAGACCAACTGCTAACATTAACAACACAGGCCAACTGCTATTAGCTACACAGACCAACTGCTAACATTAGCTACACAGACCAACTGCTAACATTAGCTACACAGACCAGATGCTAATATTAGCAACACAGACCAACTGCTAACATTAGCTACACAGACCAGATGCTAACATTAGCAACACAGACCAACTGCTAATATTAGCTACACAGACCAACTGCTAATATTAGCTACACAGACCAACTGCTAACATTAACAACACAGACCAACTGCTATTAGCTACACAGACCAACTGCTAACATTAGCTTCACAGAAATCCAGTGAGTTAGCTAACCTGTCAATACTTCTTCGACAGCTGAAGTGTCGGTGGTGATGCTGGTGACAGGGACGTGGGAGTGTGTGAATGAGTTTGTCAGTTTTCTTAAGTTTGATTGTGAAGTGTGAATAGCGTAACATTACTTAAAGTACATTTAAATGTGCAGAATTATAGCTATTAATCTGAACGTGCACGTGAACGTCTAAATGACAAAGTTATACAATATTAATCACAGGATATACACCACATATCTTTGTCATAATTGGACCTCAACATTCCTGTGGTCTTAATGAAAACTGTAATTTGTTTTGAACGCCCCTCAAACGCTGTGCAGCTGCGCTTTATGACACTTTATCGTCGCCTGATTAAGATCTCCCCGCCGTTGACCTCACCCTCAGCTGTCACCCCTCAAAGTCCGATGACGACATGATTGCATCGCTTGGAGATCTTTTTGAAAACCATTCTCACTGTGCAGATCAAAACGCATTTTAGATAAGGCTCATCTGCCTTTGTGTCACACGCTGGCAGATGCAACGCAGAAAAACCCATAAACACGAACCGGGAAGCATCTCATGCTGCGCGACGCCCACCCCCACCTCCTCTAAATCGCTGCTTTATTGGTATTATTCGCGCTGTCCGCTGTGTCTCAACACAAATCAATAATACTGACAGTTCTGGTAAAACACATTTCTCAATATGGACTCAAAGTGGAGCCATTTGTGGAGCCCTGCAATTATGTGACGAGCAGAGGGGGACGGAGAGGGGTGGGGAGGGAGCGAGGGGGGGCCCGTGGGTTGACTAATGAATACCCCGGGGGATTCTCTCTCATCGTGGGGGAAGAATGAAAGTATGATGGTGCGAACGACATTCAGGCTTTCTTTTATGTGTGACAATTCCCTCCCTCTCCGAGCGAACATTAAAACAGGATGAGGCCGAGTGCTGAAAACAAATAGGCAGCCCTTGACTTTGATTATAGGTTTGTGCAAATTGGAATCTGGGTACAAAGGGGGAAAAAAACACACTTTGTTGAGGATCCATAATGGATTCTTCATGAGAGAGTGTGTGTGTTCATGTCCATATCTGTCTTATCTGTCGACATCTGCGTGTGTGTGTGTGTGTGTGTGTCCCATGAGAGCGACTGTGTAAGTACATCTATTAAGACTCCAATATAAACTTCGCCGTCACACACAGACGGTAATTGGCTCTGAAACAGAAGCGAGCAGATATCTGACGTTTGTTAGTGTTTCCAAAACATATCTTACCTCTGAATAATCGATTCCACTTCAAGATAATATGTGAAGACCCAGATGATTCACAACATTCAGTGTCAGTGTCGTCTCTTTACATTCTTTTGATGTTAAATGAAAATGGTCATGTATAGCAGATGAAAAAAGAAAATCAAGGTTAGCATGAAAACATTAATCTTATCATTAATGCCTTGTTATTAATAAACTGACACTGTCAAACTGAGCGGTGGTTTGCAGCAGAAATAAAGTCATTGACTATGTAGCTGTAGTTTTTAGATACATTACTTAAAGGGATACTTTGGATTATTTGATTGGTTGTATGAAGTATTATCAATTTCAATCAGCTTTATTGGCATATTTTTAGATCAAACATGTTGCCAAAGCATACAGTACAATATACAGTAAATAATAAATGTTAAAAGTGAAATAAAATGAAATCAGTCAGAGTCCTGCACGGGTCCAGTTTTGCAAACCCGCCCCAGCCCACACCCGCAAAACTGAGAACCAGAACCGACCCGTTACCCGCAATTATTTGCAAGGTAAATTCACGCCCGCTTGGATCCTTGAATATAAGCCCCACGACCAGACCGGCATCTGTGATTAAACACGCATACAGTCACTTAGTCAGCACAGCTCTGATGCTCCTGCAGCTGTTGATGTGTTTCCATAGCAACGACGAGCCTAGCTTGCAGCTAATAAAAGCTAATACTTTTTAAAACTTTTTTACAAGCGGCAAAGCATCTGGCAATGTTATTCTCACAGTCTCTGAGCGCACCAAGTTCCTCCCAAACGTCCAACTTGGCCTTCAACAATGTATTGTCCACAATTTGTCCTACGCAGGCTATTTTTGCCTTTATATCTCCAGTTTTAGTAATCAGTGATGTCCCATTGTTTGGCAGGATGTGGGGTCAAAAGTTGTAGACTTTCACAATAAAATCCTGGCAGTTTTCTGATTTTACCAGGGTAAAAAACACCTATTGTATTGTATGTGTTATATTATTGTTTCAACCTGCTGCCTGCCCACAATTAGTTAATTTTTATTCATGCCTGCACCTGCAAATTTGTATAAATATATTCCTTATTTTTGTGGGTCACCTGCCCGACCTGGTGCAGAACCCTATTATCAGTTATTGATAGTCAGTGTTGTATATGGCGATCGGCATGTCCCCAATTTGGAGCATCAGAGAGGAGGACCAGCAAGGAAGCTAAGCAATGTACGGCTGTTGACAGAGTCAGCAAAAAGGTATTTTAGCTGCTTAAAAAAGGTCCACCTAAAAAACTGAATGTATGCTTTGTTTAGAATATTTTTTTAACACTTAACCTTTCTGTCAGAAAGCCTTTTCCAACGGGAAACTGCCGTTATATAAACCAGATATTTGCCTGTTTAAAGCAACCAAATTTCATGGATGAAAACAGTAATTTTACCTCACAGAACACAGGAATTGCAGGTCTACCGCTGCCTCGGTTTATTCATTTGTTGGTGTTCTTGTGTGATTTCTGTGTATTAAAAGGATGGTTCGGATTCACCAAAAACACACAATAAGGTAAACAAACTAATCAACAGAGGCAGTGGTAGGCCAACGACTCCCACACCGTGCAAGGTAAAATTACTGATTTCAGCCATAGTTTGGTTGATTTGGTAAAAGCAATAACTTGCTTATATAACCGTGGTTTTCCATCGGAAAAAGGCTGTCTGATGGCAAATTAAAGCAATGACAATATTCTAAATACAGAGTAGTGATCCTGTCTACAGCAGTACATTGCTTAGCTTCTGTGCTGGTACTCCTCTCTGCTCCTCCAAACTGGGGGTGTACCGACCAGCATCTACTGTAGGTAATACACTTCAATACCAGTTAGTTCACGTACTTTTACATTTACTTGTCTCACTTTGCTTCAGAGTGAAATTTTGAGATTTTTACTTCATTAAATTTATTTGACAGCTGATAGTTACTATAGTTATTCGTTTTTAACAGTTTTCCATGCAAAACGTGACATTTAAGAGGTGACAAAAGAATTATAGTAAATAAATGAGAAGAAACAAACATTGTAAGGGGCATGAGGGCTTAATGAATAATTAACATCAGAAAGAAAATATTAAGTAAAACTTTATTTATGTAGCTACTTTTAAAACAGAGGTTACAAAGTGCTCTCCATCAACATCAGCACAGGAAGACATAAAAGAAAAGACAAAGTAAGAGGAAAAACAATCAAAAATACATATAAATGCAAAGCACATATGAGCTTAACACAACCGCAAACACGCCCTTGAAATTATTGAAAAGCCGACATAAAGAAGTGGGTTTTTAACTGTTGTTTAAATCAGTCAACACACTCAGTTGATCTAATGAGATTGTTCTAAAGTCTGGGTGTTTAAATAACAAGAGTCGCCTTTGTTTTTTTGTTGTTGTTTGGCACGCACTATAGCCAACAGGTTTGGTTAGAACTTTGTTAAGAAGAAAACTACAGAGCATCTTTCAAGTAAAGGATGTGAATACATCTTACATCACTGGTGGTCATTACAGAGTATGTGCCATAAGTGTTTTAAGTTTTATTCCTTTTGTAGGAAAAGTCTCCATCCAGTGTCAGACGCCAGTGCAAAGCAGGCTTCCCTTTTTAATGATGCACTGGCAAAAAAGAGAGAGGGTTATATTAAATAAACACCATATACATTTGCCACTAAAAAATCCTGAATTGGATTCTGAAAGTCGGTTTCTTCTTTAAAAAAAAAACAAAAAACATAATGCATTTATCATTTTGTGAGTGCCAGAAGGAAATCGTTAAAATTGGCTTTTCACTGTCTTTTGTTTTGTTGTTTTTTTGTCAAACTTTGTGAGTATTTGGGTGGAAGCAGACAGGAGAAGAGGTGTTAAACACCAGTGTGCTGCTGCTTAATTCAGTCATGGATGAATATCTAATGTGCCTCTGTGGAGCTACAGCACGATGGTCCATCTCTGCTCAGCTGAAGCAGAGGTGGGAGAGGGAGAATCCACCAACGCTCTCGTTTGAAGGGTGTTCAGCTCACTTTCATCGCGATGAATCATGCATTCGTCACGTCCCTGCAGCTGGGAACACATACTGAGGAAACAAGATGGGAGTGTTACAGTAAATTCTCAAGTTGAACACTTATGTGCTTACGCATCTTAAATAGTTGGCTGCTGCTGCTTTTAAGCCGCCGCTCACTAAACCCCTGAATCTTCCGCTGCATCAGAGGCAACCATCATCGACTATCAAGCCTCGTCATCAGGAGTGGACATCGTCGGCAGTGTTAGCGATGTGATGCTCTGAGATCAAAACCAAATTACGTCACTGTGTCAGCGCTGTGAGCAGATAAAAGCACATGCGGTGTTATTTTACACGCCTAATGAGGCAGCTATATTAACTGTGAAAGTGCCTTGCTAATTATCATCCCTGGCGGATTGTTGTCAGTGCAGAATTTGCCTTGAGAGCGCGGTGCCCATCCGGATGCATAAATCATCAGGACACGGTTACAGGCACTCTGATTAATAGAGGTTAATGCGGGTGGGTGCTGGGACTTCCAGGAGATGGGTGGTAGGCAGGCTCTTACATGCTGGATGGAGAGAGAGAGAGTGTATCAGCTCTGCGTGTGTGTGTGTGTGATGTGAAGAAAATGAAAACTTGACATAAGCTTCCAGAATCCAGCTTTTAATGGTATTTCTGCATCATTGGATAAGAGAGTCGAGAGTGACGGGACTCACAGAGGGGAGAGATGCACAGCGTGTGTGTGTGTGTGATGTGGGCCAAACATCAGACTCACAGCAGCACACCAACCAAACACACAGTCCTACAGACGCAGAGCATTTATTGTAGATGTTCTGTTTGAGCTGGATCCCAGTAAGTGGTGAATCTCTCATGACGAGGGTGATGGGATGTCTGGCAGTGACGGGCGCCAAACTTAAAATAAATGACCTGTGACCTGAAAGAGTGTAAAATCCTGGTCGAGTAACCAATCACATCTGACATCTGTCATACATTTACTGCAAAAAAAAATGTAAATTGCAGCTTATTATTCCCCTGAAACACTCTGGTAAGTTGTAGCTGCTGCACTCAAGCGTATCATTGTGAGCTGAAATAGCTGCAACAGTGGATGAAAGCAGTAAACTGCGTCTGCATTGACGTCTCAGTGGATCTGCCTGACGGCTGAATGTGAAAGGTGTTGTGCTCTTCATTTTTTCTTCTTTACGTCAGCAGCTGATTGGTTGATAGATGGCACAGGTAGGATGTCTTCTAGGTCCCATGTGCAGCTGGTATTATTAAATAAATTATGTGGATAATAACCTCTGATATGTGGACTTTAAAATATGTGTCAACAAGTTCACAGACAACACCTGACGAAATTGCATTTTAATCACTTTAGGTACTGCTAGCGCTTGTATTTTTTTTTTCCAGGCTTGATAAAGCTAACAGGAAGAAGCAGAGTTAGGCGACATTTCAACTAGCTGGGTGGGTGTTTTTGTTGTCATAGTCATGCTGTAGAGTTTGTATTTACACCTGGCTGAGATCTGATCGTAATCTTCAGACAACCCTGACTGCATCTGCATGTATTTACACTTTGCATTAACATGCGTTCTTCCTTAACTAAACTTTTAAATAGTGCTGTTTGAGGCTGCAGGGATTGTGCAATAGTTTCATGATGTTTTTAACCACAGGGTATGTGCAATATGTGTTATGTATTCGTATGTGCAATATTTTATAATGTGCAATGTGGATTATGTGCAATTTATTATGTTGTTTGTTTTATCACTGTGGAGGCTTGTTGTGCGCAGCATATGAGTCCAAAACAAATTTCCCTATGGGGATAATAAAGTATATCGTATTGTATCATATCGTATCGTAAAGCAAACAAGATTTCCCCCAAAAAATAATGCATAGACTCTATACAAAAACTAGAAGAGTGCACTCAGTAGAGTGTAAATCTCTGCCAGGCAACCCAAAAAGAATACTCAGTTGTAACCCCTTTGTAATCACCAAATTTAATTAGCATTTGTAATTTAATTCCCATATTTTTCTCAGTACATTTGTCTTGTAATGTAATTACATGTAACTAGTTACTCGCCAGCAGTGCTAGTAGACATTTGTGTGAGTTTACGTCATAATTAGCGTATGAATTCTTGAGTTGTGAGGTCACAGTGACCTTTGACCAAAAACTTTTTTCAAGGTTTTTCAAAAATTGTGAATCACCGAGGTCCTTCAGCATGCAGTCATGAATGTGCACCAAAAAAATTAGGCTGATCAGTCCAGTAGTATGTAAGATTAGCTGTGCTACAAGCTCCAGGTCCATTGGTCATGCACATGCACATGCACACAAACACACATGCAAGCTATCGCATGATCTCCTGCAGGCTTATACTTGGCAGAGATAAAAATCTTTGACACCCACAACCCACCAGAAGTGTTGGGCAGCACCTGCATCTGCAGAGACCGCGACACTCTGCCAGTACCTACTTATTTTGTTATTATTTTGCTGTGCCCAGGATGCTTCACTAACCCTGGGAATGAGACGTAGCCATCAACTATCTTTCCGTGTGTTAACAAACAGCAACTGACAAATCTTACTTATTCTACCTGTAAGTCTGAACGTGATGAATTTAGCTAGACACAAGACAAAACTGGGAGATACATCATGCCAGGCTTGATGCATCGGAGCCCTAAGAGCACCATTAAGTTTTAATTGCACAGGTTTATCAAACTAACAAGAATATGAGAGTATATTGATTTTCTTAAAGCACACCTGCTGTTTTGCAAAGTACAAAGCCTTTGAAAGTAATATTTTTTTTTAGGATCAGCTGCGTGCATGTTCATTCACACATCACACTGGGAAACTAGATTTGTGAAAAAAAAAAAAGAACACCTCGCCTCAGAAGTGTTTAAGGTTTGAATTTTTAATAAAACAGAATAATGATCCTGTCTTTTTAGGTCTTCAGTTCACACAGTCCCCAGGTGAAAGGAAACATCTTGGACAGGCTTTCGACTTCCCCAGGTGGGTCACAGAGTACTTTCTCATTTTTTTCTGTTTTACCTGAAAATTAACTTTTGGATGTGGAGTGGTGTGTAATATAGGGGCAATGCCACCCCAGTGCCCCGCCTGGTCATGAACCTGGGTTCACCTGATCTGTATGCCAGTAAAAACAGAAAGCACCTTTACTGCGCTCTAACCACTCAGCTGTTCGAGACTTTTTCTCATCAGGTATAAACGCTTTGCAGGTGTTCTGCTCTGCAGTGGGCGTTTTAAAAAAAAAGCTGAGGAATTTCAACTGAATTTCTGGAAGAAGAAATCAGACGCAGCTGGCAATTTCTGTGAAACTTGCCCTCATCTTGGAAGGTTGAATTCTAAAACACTGTCCATTAAGCTAAAAGAGTTACACCTGATGCTGGTGCTCTTACGCTGAAGACGCAGGTGGTGTATGTATGCGCGACAGCGTAGCTTGAATTTGTAATACTGAGGCTCGTCTTTACGCCAGCAATCATTTTGTCAGAGAAGATGGTGGATCTGTCAGTCTCAAATGAACCTCTGATTTTTTTTTCCCCCTCCTCTGTTGTGTTTGCGCTTACAGGAGATATAGTGGGTGGGGGCGAGGGTGGGCCCCAGCGGCGTCGAGGGACATGAGGTGAAATGGAACCCACGCACTGAAAGGAGACAAGAGCCCTGAGGCGCACAGTGGACTTTTTTTTTCCCTGTCCCATCACACCTGTTTACAAGAGGAAACGGTGATGTCACCCACTTCACACTTGGGGACAATGGTGGCTGGAAGAAAGCAACAGGTCGCGAGGGGCGGTGGGAGGAGGGAGGAAGGGGAGGGAGGGGTTGTCGAGGGGGCCTGAAGAAGCTCTCTGTTTTATTTACCATGGATACTATGTTTTGGCCCCTTCGGCTCGAGCACAATAACACTTGCGGGTTCAAGTTCCTGCCGTCCCCCTATTCTCCGTCTCCTTCCTTTAATTCTGCACCAGCCTCGCTCTCATACATCATATGGCTGCGGCTCAAAGACATGAATTTCCCATCTATTGAGACTTCTCTGTAATTACCTTGAGAGGAGGAGGAGGAGGGGGGAGGATAAAATGGGGAAGTGAAGAGAGGGGGGGCACATATTAAAAGTGCCTGAAAAAGAAATACTCTGCATTCTTCTATCACTCTTCACAAACGCAATAAAAGAATGAAGAGGAGGGTGAAGGGGGGGCGAGGAGGAGGCAGAGGAGGTGTTGGGTATGAGGGGTACATAAAAATGGGGTGCGTTCCAGGAGAGTCGGTCCCCGGAGGGAATCTGAATAAATTAATCACAGCGATTGGCTTTCTTTTTTTTTTTTTTTCTCGCCTCCTCTCCTCTGGCAGGACGCTGTCATCTAATTGGGCCCTGCCTCCGTGCGGCGCTCCGATTGGCCGAGAGGGAATGTGAGAACCTGGAGACCCCGGCCAACGAGGCTGACAGGGGCTCAAAGGGCAGCTTCTCTCCCCGACTTGAATGGAGAGGAGCTCGGGAGGTAGGGGGAGGCAGAAGGGGGGACACTATTATACAGCTACTAATGGAGCGGCGGATTTGGAGTGGGATAATTAAAACCAATGGAGGGTGGGGTGGGGGTGTGTGTGAGGGGAGTGTGTATGTGTGTGTGTTTTCACGTGTGCATGTTCACATGTTTGGAAGAAGGGAAGAAAGAGCGAGAGGCCATGAGAGGCAAAGGAGTGAGAAGAGAGCGAGGGAGAGGGTGAACCCCACCAACAAAAGCAGGGATGTGTCCCCCCCGCCCGCTGTGGGCTCCCAATAGCCAGACATCTGCCTCATTATAGCCTGCACTTCACTGCATGCTGCCCATTGTCCGCTGCCTTTCTGTTTGTGCACACCATTCTGAGGCGGGCAGAAATAGCTGCACAGCCACAATGTCTCCTAACACAGAGCGAGTGGTGGCCCGCAGGAAGTGTTTTGTTTTGAAAAACCGGCCTTGAAATCAGCCATTGCTGCGGAGAGACAGTGATACCTGGGAAGCAAAGTGGGGAAAATCGCACAGCTTGTTCTGGACTGATTCATGTTTCCTGCACAGTCTGGTCAGAGGAGAGTCTACAGGTTTCATTCAAAGCACAAACACCATACAGGCTGGTTTATTTAGTAGCACCTGGTCAAGTTAAGTAGTTCAGATACTAGTTTAACTACAATTTGCAGTAGTTGGTCAGTAGTTTATCTCTACATTCAAATCTCAGTAGAGTTTTCAGTAGTCATCAGTCATGTATTATGTAGGTAGTAAATAACATAGTATTCTCGTGAAGTTTTTTAAATATGACATACTGTAACGCTGCAGCTCACTGGTCACAGTTGTCATTTAATTACAGTCACAAGTTTGTTTTAATCAAAATCACCTGAGTAAACTGAATTTTCCCAGAAATCACTTCCTCAATAATTGACCCTTCTTGACTGGTCGATTCCACCGAGCACAGCACGTCTGCGCCACGGTTCTGATCCGTCCTCTGCAGATTTTGTTGATTAGGTCATCTTTCCTTGCTCTTTGTGCTGCTACCATGGATAAGCAGGCTACAAGGTTAAATAGTTTTTTTTTCTGTCTGTCTTTATGATCGTGAGTCTGCACGGAGTCTTTTATTTTGAAAATGAACCGGGTTGTCCCTGCCTTTTCTGTGTCTGACTTCCTAGCCCATTCGGTCTACTCCATGCTAACTGATGCAGCATCCATCAAAAATAGACTCACGACGCAGCTGCACCTGGTGGAATTTAGCTGCAAGTCCCACCCCTTTTTGCTCTGTACTCATATAGCACTAGAACTTTACATGTCTGCATCCAGCCATCATCACCTACATGGGCTGCATCTCCTGTATTTGACATAGATTGGTTTGTAGATGGGCGTCCATCTGACATTTGTGTGTTTACAAATCAGCATGTGGCCTGATTTCAGTGGCTGTTTATGGAGACAGAGGAATGACCACATTCACATTGGTTGTCACCATAATACTATTATAATTATTATTATGTCACAGCTACCGGCAGTACCAAAGTGAAACAACAACTGAATGATGTCCACAGTTTTTTCTCTTTACTCTTTATAAAGTTTAGTCCACTTCTGTCCTCATTTGCTCCTGCGGCTCATTTTGTTTTGGCGTGTTTGTCTTTAAATCAGATCTACACTTATTAACAACAAATTGAATGCTCCATAATACAGAGAGATAACGAGGGAGATGAAACAGAGAAGAAGAGCGAATATAATGCAGATCTATCAGTCTGTTTCTCACTGTAACACAATTTCGAGTCTTCAGTATAGTTATACACTTCAGGCTGCAGGATCAACCAAAGTTTTTATATCACACCAACATTTCTTTTGCTCCCTCTCTCTCTCTGAACGAGGGAAAACAAAAATCCAGATGCTTTCTGCTTATTCTTTTCTTCTCTTCCCAACATTTCTGCAAACTCAACATATATAGATAAACAGTAGAGCTTGCAGACGCAGCCTGCTGTCACTGTGTGGACATCACATCCGTACAAGCCGCGGCAGTTCAGCGAGGTGCCGTCACACACAGGTGCGCAGTGTTCTGTAGGCTTCAAGACGCCTCCTTTTTGTCCCAGTTCTGTTAGTCATGATTCATAACGTGCAGCAATTTGCTGAATAATGCTTAAAATTGGTTATTTCTTTGTGAGCTTAAATATACACATCAGAAACATTAAAGTGCTGCAGAAACTAAAGATAGTCACTGGAAGTTGATTTCCTCGCGTGGGTCCTGATGATGCAGGATGAGGCAAAAAGCTGTCCGATCAATCTGTCAGTCTATAAAACTAATTTTTTTTGGCCTGGCACAAATGAACCAAACTACAAGTGTGAAAACACCTTAAATCAAACACACCTACACTTTATGTAGGAATATGAGATTCCAGACTCAGACTGTGATAATTTCTTGTGATGTATTCGGGATGTTGCTACTTTTGAAAGTAGTTTTGGTTTGACAAGCTAACTTTTTTTTTATATATAATAGTCAATATGAAGTTTAATTACTTTTCATTGTGAGGTAGCTAGTAATTTAGTGTTCCCCCCATACTGGTGTGCACACTTTCAACAAAACACAAAGGATCTAATCTGTGAAAACACCTGCTGTGGTGAGGCAAGACTGCACTCAGCTGTACTTGAGCACATAAGGTTGCATGAGTTTAAAAAAAAGTGAATAGGAACCAGAGGGTAAGACACTTTGTCCATGAATCACTGAGAAAAAAAGGCACTTAAACCCTTAGACTTGTTGACAGAAGATCTCTGTTGTTCTATTTCACACAATAAATCAAATTTAAGCCCATTTTCTTTTCAAACAATTGAGAACATGTGTGGATTTAGTGGAGACATATTCTACCCGGTTTTCTTCTGTTTTCAGCCTGTTAACCTGAGTCACACGATAATAAAATATGCTCAATCTGTACAGGTGTTTTCACTTACTTTCCCTAATTAGAGCTCTCCACTGAACTGAGCGTGTGCAGGCTGTGTGCTGTTAGTTCTGTTGCACCTGTCACAGAAGAACAACTTGCACCTTTGGGATTCTTAAAACCACACAGGATAAAAATCAGTGTGTCATGTAGGACTCTGAGCCATTATGTCGGTGGTTAAACCTGTGGCATTTCTTTACAAATCAGGTGACAGGCTCAGGTGACTCCCAGCACACTTCAACCAGAGGTCTAATCAACCAGATTAACTGAGAACACCTATATGTGGAAAAATGCTCCTTGAATGGTGGCAACAATCCACTGAAAAGGTTCAGTGAACAGTCCCTGCAGGAATTTATGACCTTGAAGTCGCAGGAGTTAATGCAAAACTAATGTATTTGCAAAAATCTTGCATATTCTTCCACTTGAAAAAGTTACACTTGAAGCATGGTTGCCAATTTTGCAAAAACCAAATAATCCAATTTGGAACCACTTTTACAAGACAAAAGCAATCAAACATCAAGACTAAATCTTACAAACAAACTTGAGATCGAGCTACAACATGGTGGAAGGCACTAATTTTACCTCATCGGCTAAATTCAAGAAGTAAAAGTTAGTTTAAATTTTTTTTCCATTACTGAGCCCCAAATCTTTTGGGTCACAATAATGGAAAAAAAGAAGACTTGAGCTCCTAGAGGGTCTGAATAAAAACTAAGTCATAATATTTAATATTCATAAAAATCACTGTGCTGTGTCAGTGGCTGATTCACAGCTGCACTGTTTATTCACCCAAAAGTCTCAAACCGAACTTGTTCTCCGTCAGCTTCTTGCCGCTGCTGCTGCTGTCACTAATTTACAAAACCTCCCTGAAGAGCTTTGGCTCTCCTGAGGAGGCAAAGACACAGACAGCTTTTACAGGATGACACTAATACTTTGTGTGTGTGTGTGTGTGTGTGTGTTGTGTAGTCACACAAATACACACCCTCTGCACACTTAAGCAGTCCACCTGAGTGTGTCTGAGTTGATAAAGACATCTGAGCCTCATAAATATGAGTCATTTTCTGTAACTGACCTGTCTGCTGCTCACAGAAGAGGAAATAATCATCTTGTCATATTAACTATTCTAATAGATTCAGTTAAAGTGACACTGGGTTTCGAGTGCCGATGATTTTTTTAGTAGGAGTAAAAAATGTTGTTGACGGAAAAAAAATGATCATACCGGCTTCACATTATCCCGAAATAAAAATAAGAGACCTTTTTCTCTGCAGCCATTTTGACATGAAGTAGTGAACACAGGTGTTACCAGTGATACTAATTAATGTTCTGCTCCATTCAGGTCAAACAGAGTCAGGGTGCTGTTATTGTGCGTGTTGACTCAGTGGAAAGGCTCAGCTACACTACGTCTTAATCAGGTCTCCCTGCAAATATCGTGGATAACACCTGCGTTTATTAAAAGTGAGGACTCGAGTCACAAATCTGATGAATTTAGACTCAACTTGACAAAATCAATCAAGACTTGCAACTCAACTTGGACTTAAACACCAATGACTTGTGACTATCTTCCCCCTAAGACAAAATATTAAAGGGATAGTTCACCCAAAAATGAAAATTCAGTCATTATCTACTCACCCCTGTGCTGAGTGAAGATCGGGTTTAGTTTTTTAGTCTGAAAAACACTGCTGGAAAACGGCAAAAACAGCAAGAATTCATGTTATGTGAAATTTATTTAAAGCCTAATGTTACCTTACTTCTGGAGATTACATCAGAAATCATAAAAGTAGTTTTACCCAGTTTACTTGAGACTTGAGTGGAAAGACTTGAGATTTACTTGTGACTTGCTTTCTTGTTGTAATGTTTGCAAAACTGTTGATGTCCTTTTTAAGTTTCCTTATATTCTGTGCTCCTCTTTAGCATTAAATACAAATACGTAAGGTTATTTCTTTCAGGATCACAATGGAAAATCTGCTGGAACAGCAAGCAGAGACTAAACCCCTTTGATTCATACGAGGGAAACCTAATTTACAACCAGGATACACTTAAAAACAATCACATACGCCTTCGCTTTCTCATGAACGCACAGTTATTTGTTAAAAACTAAAGCTGTTAGATGTACTGGATGACTCAGGCGTGCAGTTCAAGCTCATTTCATCAGTCTGGTTACTACAAACGGGGAGTTGGTCCAAGGTTGAGTAATAACTGACTCTGAACTCCACCTCTCGTAACAAGCTATGACAAGATAATCTGACCGACTTTTGTTAATTCTCCACACTAATTACATTTGCTGGGTTTGTGTGTTAAAGGTGTTAATGCGTTTGGCTAATTAATCACCGCGGACGACTCCCGCGTTGTCTGCTCCGCTGCACACGTTTGAGAACAGAGAGACAGAAAAGAGGAGAGGAAAAGAGGAGAAATCACCTTCATCACTGCACGTTTTAACCTTTTATTCCACTCTTCATCTTAAGGGTCTGCAATGACTCGGGGTGAGGAAGGATCCAGGACCGGAGCTCAGTCCTTTGATGTTGTCAGCTGATGAACAAAAACAGGCAGAGACGAGCTTTTCATGTCAATATTTAAACAAGTGAAAATTACTCATTAATTTTTTATTGTCTCTATTTTCTTTAATCCATTTTATCTTTTCTGTGTATTTTCTGACACGAGATAGAGACCAGATTTATAGTCCCAATAAAAGATTTCACACAGAACCTCCTATGACAGGTTCTACAGAAAACCCTTCTATGTTAAAATGGTTCCACCCAGAACCTTCTCTGGGGGTTCAAGAACCTTTCCACCTTCGAAGAGTGCTAGTAAGAAGCCACCAGGGTGGCTTTACCTTTTTTTTTATATTCCAATGACTTTATCTAGAACCCACCCAGGGCGTTCTACCAAGAACCTTTTTATATTCCAAAGGTTTTATCTAGAACCCACCAAGGAGGATCTACCAAGAGCCATTTTATAGTCAGAGGGTTTTGTCAAGAATCCACCACCAAGGGGGGTCTACTGAGAACCTTTTATATTCCAAGAGACATAGAAGAACCCTTTTTATATTCC
>JAJHUR010130428.1:0-11197 GCA_027495735.1 Lutjanus campechanus | reverse complement strand
GCAGCGGTGCCTCTTTTTCACTGTTTGAAATTGTTGCTATCCTCACCTCAGATGAACAGTAATCTGCTACACCCACCTCCATACACACACATCATTCAGTCACTGTGTTGTTGTGTTTAAACATTCGCTGTGTGTGTAAATTTTATAGGAAAGACACATACTGAGTGTGTAACATTGTTTATATGTAAAAAGTATTTCCTGATACACTCTCAGTCTATAGGTTCTGTAGACAGTTAGTCCTTGTTTTTATACACATAATCATCCACTTATTAAGTGGTGTTTAAGTGGGTTCAGTTTTGCAACAACCCATAACCCACAATTATCTCAGAGTCAAATCGGCACCCGCCTGGAACCGTGAACATAATGTGGTAATATTTTTCTTGTTACTGGTAAAACTAATAAGGTATTAAATAGGGATGCACGATATTTATCGGACCGATAAAATATCGGCCGATTTGAGGGGAAATTAGGTCATTTTTTATCAACCCGATAGGTACATTTTATCCGATAAAAAGATCCGATAAATTAATGAAATAGGGGGAAATGTTTGCAGGCCGAGTAGCCCCAAAACAGGCCATGACACGCCGGTTGCGTCGTCTATCGCGCCTTAATAGAAGGACCCAAGCCTGGCCCCGTCACTGACTATTAAAGAGGACATGAAACAGTCAATCAAGTTGTGATGGTTTACTAACGTCATGGAGTTGGTTCGCTCGGCTGCGCTCATACAGTACAGTACATATAGGCTACAGTAAAAACAATAAAAGATATCGAGACAGTGACAGGAGGAGACACATAAAGCTCAGGAGAAAAGAAGATAAAGAGGAGACCACTATTGTATTTCTTATGGATGTAAAAATAAGTTTTACAGTGTTTAAAACTACGAGCTAACAGCCCGTTTCATTCACTGCTGCTCCGCGGCTAGCAGCGCCGGCTAGCTGCGCTGAAAAGAGCCGACACGTCTCCTAACATGCAGATTTCAACTGCGACACAAGAATGATCTGATGTGAGCTTTATACAGTATAGCAGCCATATGACTGTCAGAAATTCAAAACGAACCAGAACCACTATTACCACCCGAGCCTCACGTCAGTCCACAGCAGACACTGTCTGACTCAGTCAGAGCTCATCACAGCTATATCCTCCACAGAAATATTTCTTACCTGACTCCACGTTGTCCACAGCATTCAGTCAGGCTCACAGTTCACATTTAAAACCTTATAATCCATATGTGTTATTATTCCCACATCCGTAATCTTCCTCTAAAGTTTTTTTTTTTAACTCTGCACGTAACACACGCCCCCTGATAAATTAAAATGATATTGTAGTCATCACAAACCAGTGTGAGGCACAATAACTTCCCCTTTGAAACAATATCTTACTTTTTCATCCTAAAGAGTTGACTGTCAGTCCCTCTCTTAATCAAGAAACCGCTGGAGGCCCAAGTTTGTTTTTTGTTTTTTACCATGCCTTTTTACCAGTGCAGTAGTGAGGAGATATTGTTTATTTGATCACAACAAAATAAAAGGAAGATTTAGATAGGCCAGAGCTACTAAAATATCAGTTTTTCATCACTGCATCCTGCACAAACTGCTGATTATATGAAGATTATATTAAATATAAAAAATATTAAGTTATCGGTTATTGGTATCGGTATCGGCCATGAGAAGCATGAAATTATCGGTTATCGGTATCGGTTGAAAATTTTCATATCGTGCATCACTAGTATTAAAGGCCCTGTGCCATTTATTTTTATTTTATTTTATTTTATGTTATACGTATGTATAATGACCAGTAGAGGGAGCTACTATTGAAACCCCAGAGACTACAGTGTATTAAGACATAGAAATAATGGCAGAATAAAATCTTTTTTAATTACATGCTTTACAAATGCTGGTGTCCAATTCCCGGATTTGTGAAAAAGGGTGGAGCCTCAGAAAACTGCTACAACTGAAGCTCGAGGAGCCCCATAGAATGCAGAAGAAGAAGACGAAGAAGTAGAAGAAGAAAAAGAAAAAGAAAAAGAAAAAGAAGAAGAAGAAGAATACATGATTTGGAGTTTAGCCCATTTGAAGGTTTTTTTCCAACAAGGCCCATGACCCGTGATATAACATACACTTACAGTCACTCGTGGCACACAGCTGTCCATGTGTTTCCATAGTGACAACAAGTCTCCCTTGTGGCTATCAAAAGCCAATACTTTGTGAAAGATGTTACAGGAAGCAAAGACACTAAAAACTTTATTCTCACAGTCTCTGAGCGCACCAAAATCCTCCAAAACATCAGAATCGGCCTGATAATGTAGGTCCACAGTTTGGTATCCTCCACTGGCTTTTTTTTTATTTTTATTTTTTTGGCTTTATGTAATCAAATTTAGCCAGAAGCAAGCCGACATTGCCGTCAGTGATGTCCCATTATTTGGCAGGATGTTGTCAGGACTGCCAGGTCTGTTTGACAAAACCAGTCCAATGGCAAATAAATACCAACCCAAAACAGCCAACAGCCAATGAGACCGTCGCTGGCAGGCGGAGAGCATAGACACGCTGTATTTGTGTGTTTATGCTGATCTGGAGTCACTTTGGTAGGAATTAGGTAAAAATAAGTCATTTCATTTCAAATAGGAATGTGTATTTATATATATTATTAATGTAATTTGCATGCAAAATAGGTCCACTCAATCAGTGGACTAAAAATTTCTCAGTGGCAGCCAGTGGCAGTGGCAGCACTTAAAAAGTAGCCCAATTCTCCAGGGAGAATAACATATTACTGTATTGTATGTGTTATAATTATGTGTTATATTATTTGTCGTTGTTCATTTCTACCCTTGCCCAAACCTGTGAATTTATATATAAACTACTTTTTACCTGTTACACAACATTGGTGCAGGTCACCCACAGGGTACCTGTAGGTACCCAACCCTCTACCCCGAGTAGGAGTACAGCAGCAGGAGTACTGCTGTAGGAAGCTAAGAAATGTACTGCTGTGGACAAAAAATGGTTTACCTTGTCATCAGACAGGCTTTTGCTGCAGGAAACCACCTTTATCTAAGGCACATATCTCTCGCTCCAAAGCCACCAGACTCCACCTCACAGAACTTAAGAGTTGTTGGTCTGCCACCACTTTGATCTGTTAGTTTGTTTGTGCCATTGTGTGACTTGTGTGTTCTAAAGGGTTAGCTTACATTCACCAAAGTCACACATGCTCTATTTTCTTTTTATGCCTCCTGACTCGTAGTGCTTGCTTTTATCTTCCTTCTTATTTTTCCACTTACTGTGATCATGATTTTGGACCAAAAATCCAAGGTTCATTCCTTGTTTGTAAACCTACTTGACAATAAACTTGATTCTGAATGATGATCCTAAAATGGGAGTATTCCAGATGTTTATATGGGCACAACTTTATATATATATATACATATATATATATATGACTCGTGCTGGGGGGAAATTAGGGATTCCTCATAGATACAAGTTAGGAGAGTTCTTCTTTCCTTTGTGTGTTAAACCCAGGCAATATATTTTTTAAATTTATGCTCTACAAGTGAAAAGTTTAGATTTTAAGTGCGCACTTGTTAAATGATAATACAAGTACTTATTACAAATCCTCACAATTATCCAACTGTCTTTGACAAGTTATCAGGCACAACAAAGCCAAGCAGCAGCCATCCCTTACCAAAATATGATGCTGGACAAGGTGCAGCATAATTGTAGAGTGCTCACTGACAGAAATCAATTTGAGGCGTGCTAATGGCCTCAGTCCTCCATTGGAGAGTGCTCTCATTGACTGGCATGGTGTTCTATCTGGTACAGAGCAAAGTTGGAACAATTACAGTAATCTGCGTGTGGAGTGATGGTCCTCCATGTGGAGTGGTGCTGAGGTGAGTGGTACTCAGCACTGATCAGCCTGCCATGACAAAGAGAGGCAGCTACGCAAGGCACGCTTTGGAGAAGTGTATGATGGGATGCCGATGTTTCACGGGGACTGGAGGTATTGATTGAGAAGATTGGCGATGACTGAAATGTTTGCTCTTATCAACAATTTGGTTTACAGTGAGAATGTGGAGGATGCTGGCAGGGCTCCGATGCCAACAAAAACTCATCTCTAGCAGGACAGGTGTGGAAAATTAAAGGAGAAATCTGTAATATATTTACTGTAACAAGAAAAAATAAATATAAAATACTCTCTTCCCTTGACATTAACACTGCAGCCCCCTTGTCCCTCTTTTAAATTTACTTTCTGGACCAGAGTAACTTTTTTGTCCGTTTCACATTAATCAGAGTTCAATTAATGCCATATTTTTGCCAGATGAATAAGTGTTTGTTTGTGTGTGTGTGTTATTTCAGAGCAGTGGACTTTTGTTTTCAGGATAACAGGCTGAACTCTGATCAACCTACAGTGGAGGACTCACAGTGGAGGTCCTCACTTGTTTTTGTGAATTTACATGGTTGCATGCATCCTGCGATCCTGCAGAGCTCCTGCAGCCTGCCTGTCTCTGCTTTGTCTTCAACCACAGATAATATATTAAAAAGGACTACAACCTATTTAATATATAGTCTTTCTCCAGCTCACTATTTAGGCTTTGTGGGAAATATCTAGGCCTAATTGTGATTTTTCTGACCAATGTTGCCACCCTGAATATTAAACTTAAACCAGCACTGGTGGTCTATACATCAACAGGCTTGTGCCAAGAAATCAAACTCTTGTCTCTACATTAACAGAATCAGAATAATAGCTGCCCAGTTATTGAGGGCTCTCCCAGGATTGCAGTCAGAGAGATGTCAATGTAAAGTTGACTAGTTTTTGATTAAAAATTTGACCCGTTTAATTTTAAACACATTTTTGGCCCAAATTCAATCATTTATATGCTAATCATGACAAAATTACAGCATAAAATGATGAGGTGATGACATTTTGTATCCAAAGGGTCAAAGGTCATTATGTGACATCACAATGTTCAGTCCTCTGTCCTCCTCTGTAATCATAGTCTCTAAGTGAAGACAGCATGTTTCTACCTGGACATTATTCAGTGGAATCATGCATGTATAGTGAGAACTTCTATTTTGACAAAAAAAATATACTTAACTTAATCTTTTATTAAAGTCTGTCAGGTTGTCAAGTTACAGGTCAATAGAGTGGTAAGTTCCACATTAAATTCCTTCAGTCTTCACTACAGACATTATATGAGTGTGGACAGACATGGATGTAAACTGTAACTTGACTGATTGGTGGAGACAAACAACTGTGAGACAGTAATTCTATTTTTTGATTGACAGCTGACTTTTCACTCTTCTTAACCAGCCACTAAGGGCCACAAGTGATCGACGACTGCTTGTTTCACCTCGGGACAACATATCTCAAGGACATGTTAATGTGGATGGCTTTACAAATCGCAAATTGCATCTAGCAGTTGATGTGACATTGCAGTAGGTGCTTCACCATCTGTTGCCCTCTATCGAGTGATCTCTTTCAGTTCCGTTATAAGTTTGGTTGAAATAAATTCTGACCATTGCCCGCACTTTTGTTTTTTTTTTTTTTTTTTTTTTTAACTGGACACCAGTCTGAATCAAACAACCAATCAGAGTTAGTTTGCACGTAACTAGCCAATCAGTGACTCTGTACAAACAAGGAGCATCCAGATTCTACATGTCTTAGTTCCACTGATGCATGAACAGACATTAGCATGCTAGTTAGTTACAGCTGCAGTTTTATGAACCCAATCCATGTTTTGCCATGTCATCTTCAATCTGTCCTGTTACCCAATATATTAACCAGTCCCTCCAGGAAGTATCGATGTTGCAATCCCAACAATTCAGGGAAATTCAACCAATTCCTCTGAATTCTGCACAAGCTCCGTCTGTCATAGCAGTCCCCCATGCAAACATCACACATTTTTTCTAACGTCGGCACCAGGTAAACTATGTCATTTACCTCCAGACACTGTGATCCTTTTTGGTCTGAAAAGGTGAAGCATTTAGTGAGTTGTCATATTTTGTAGGTTAATGTGCAATGTTCACAATGCACAGCGCAAAGTGACACACATTTCACCAGCATTTAAAATACAATTTAGTGATTGTATACTGCGATTAACAACTTTAAATGGCTCCTATTACACAGTGTTTAAAATGATGAATTATTAAATTGTGCTTAATTTTAGCTGCTTTCAGAGTTTGACTAATCGAATAGTCTAAATTAAATTTTTGCATTCAAATCGCCAGGGAAATTAGTCACCAGGAACGTCTCTTGTCCTACCTGTTATGTCTTGTCTCAATAAATGAAAAACAAAAACGCATTCTAGTTAGTAAGATTGGTTGACAACCTTGACAATTTTGTAGGTTTACTGTATACGCCTGATATTTTTTCCTCTATATTATTCACACATAAAATGACCCGCTGTCTTTGCATACATTTGTGCAGACTAAATGGCGTTAAATGAGATGGGAAAAGCTAAAAAAAAGCATTGCGATAACACACAAAATGAGTTAAGACATTCACGACAATTTTTCTAAACATTTTTTGAACAGGCTAAAGATGCGCACACATTTGAAACAGAAGGACAGATACACACCCATACATTCAAACTTGTGACTTGCCCGCTGTGCTGTGTGTGCACACTGTTCTCATCCCCCCCACCCCCCACCCCACGCCTCTCCTATCTGTGGTCTTGTTCTAACAGAGAGCTATATCATGCTCAGCACATCAAGGCTCAGCACATATAGGATAAACAATGCCACTGTCAAACCCATCACTTGGCTGCGTCCCCAAATCAATTCCTCACACTCTTCCTGGATTAGCCATGGATGACTTAATTGATTCAGCACAGTCAAGTGATCTTCAAACAAACAGGCTTTTCCAACTTGAAAAGGGAGTGACAGCCACCAAACCTGAACTCTCTGTAGATGACAAATCATTCCTGCAGGCAACAGACGTTATTCTTAACAATGGTGGCTGGCTGCTGCTGGAAAGATATCTCCCGCCTGTCCTACATTCCTATAGGCTACCACATAAAATGGGTGAAGAGTGAAGCAAAACCCGGCGACGGGTCATTGCAGCCGTTTACTAATCAAGAAGTCTTGAAGATAAATTTCTGCGATAAAGGATACGCCTCGTGGTTGGCACGTGCCTGGAGCTGTCGGCAAGAGTGAGACGGAGAGTCTTTTTAGGGGTTTTCCTGACTTTGCTTTTACACCACAGTTTAATCTTGCCTCGAAGCGGCGGGATGACAGACAGAGCGATTAACACCGGTTCTATCAGAGTCCAGTTAAGCGGCAGCCGTTCTCAGTGGACTCCTTATTGTGCCCAAGCCCTACGGAGGCAGCGCTTTCATTGTAATGTACAGTAATTGCAACTTACTCCCAGGAATATGTCTGAGCTCACTGTCGCCTCCTCATGTTCTACATCCAGCACGTGGAAAATGATACCTTGATATCATCACATTTCTGGGTATCGCTGCGTCGCCAAAGCAAGCTACATTTCCAATTTCCCCCCATAAATGTAAAAAACTTCCTTCAAACGGAGACTTGGACAGAGTCTCGGGGAGTGAGTGATATGTATCCACAGCTCTGTTGAACATCATCAGACAGGAAACAGGGAAGTGTTTACTGCTCTGTCAGGAGGATGTGCTAGGACAGGTTTCTCCCACAGCAGGCAGACTGAGTGGAGAGATTGCAGAGGGAGAGGTGGGAGCACGATAGAAATGATGTGTGGCTGCTCAGCGGCGATGGAAATAGTGTCAAAATATCCTCAGACACAAGTACACTTACTTTTGTTCAGGGTTTATACAAGCAGAGGTAAAGAAGCTGCGAGGTAAACATTTAAAGACAGTCGTATGCGGTTGTGTTGAGAAGGGAACCCAAGATTTACGACACATTGTGCAAATCAATTATGTTTTATAATTTTACAATGCTGTGGTTTAAATCTGGGATAAAACACTTGGTCCAGGTTAGAGATTCATCCAAAAGAGACATTTTTGACCCCAAAAAAGAAAAAAAAAGATCAGTCTAGAGCCACAAATATTAAATTTTCTAGTTTTGGTTTTGGCATCCATAGCTGGCCTAGGGAGTCTTAATTGAATAATCAATTAATTTTCAACATTTAAATTAATTGTCAACTATTCTAATAATCAATTATTTGGGTTTTTTTTTAAAGAGAAAAGTCAAAATTCTCTGATTTCAGCTTCTTAAATGTGAATATTTACTCCTCTATCCATGTATACTGAATATCTTTGAGTTGTGAACAAATTGTTGTGGTGTTTTCTTTGTTTTTGTTTTTTTGTCTGTATCAATGTTTTCTCCTATTACTACTTTATTGATCTAATTTTTTTTCTTTTCATATTAGTGAAAATGATATGATTATGAGTGATTATGAGTTAATACCTACAGTATCTGTGTGAGACCTATGCTAAAAAAGGGACTTAAGGTTCTGAACCTAAATATTTAGACTCAAAATCATAACCAGTAATCATATATGAATTTTAATTTTTATTCAATTTAAAACTGGAGGAGACCCATGACGAGCCTTGTAGCCTACAGTTCCAGTCCCTCCAGGATTTCGTGGGCTGTTTTTGGGATTGTTGGGGCCTAAAATGCCTGATTTCACGGCAGCTTTTCTAAAAAAAAATTGCGATTTGAGTGGCAATGTTTTTAGGCAGTTTTTACAATGAAATTGTGTGAGCGAGTGAAAATTGCAAAAAAAAAAGTTGCTATTTTTTGGTATAATTAATTAAAATCAGAGGCAACATGTTCCTGTTTGATTGTTTGAAGTATCCTTACCAAAAAAGACTCTCTCTCTCTCTCTCTCTCTCTCTCTCACACACACACACACACACACACAATTTAACTGAAAATACAAAGCATGTATTTGTTTTGGTCTGAGATGTTGGTGCTCTACAGTGACCTCTAGAGTAAATATTGTTTATGCCACCATTAAAGGGACAGTTCATCCTAAAATCAAAAATACAAGTTGCCCCCCGGCCTGTAGTGTATCTGTCTAGATTTTTTATGAGTTGCAGAGTTTTGGGGATATGAGCCATAGAGGTGTCTGCCTTCTTTCCAGTATGATGGGACTAAATGGCATTTGACTTCCAGCTCCCATTAGCACACTGACATTTTTTGAAAAAGGCAAAAACCACATCAAGCAAGTGTTAAAATTTTTGTGAAATTGAGTCCTTTGGAATTTGTTTCAATAAAACCTTCCTGATACTTAATAATATACTTAATATATACTATACTATACTATACTATACTATACTATACTAATATATGCTTAATAATTGTTACACAGAACCATCTGGGAAGTTGTCTTTAGAAACTGTTTGGAAAAGGGCAGGCACTTTGAGAAAACACTTGGCAGGTGATTGGATGAACCATCTGTCTATCATGTCTAACAGGGGCTAACTTCAAGCAGTCAGGTCGAACTCTTGTCAAAGCTGGTTGGGAGAAGAGTGAAAACATCTCTTCTGTGGAGAAAAGCCTTCAGTGTCGTTCTTTGCTTTTCTCTTAATGAAGAAATACACTCCAGTTCTGATATAACTGATGTATCACAGTATCTACACTAAACTCTTCAGGAGCCGCCATTGGTTGTTCGAGGTGAGTCTCTTCCACTGACGCTTCTCGCAGTTGTCACACCTGAAGCCACGCCTGAAGCCACGCCTGCAGCTCCTAGTAGTCCCTCCTAGGATGCTGATTGGCTGCAACACTTCTGGTGCGGACACGAACGGAAGCCTGGCAAGATGGATTCTCATGTACCAGCTGCCTCGCCAAGTAACCACGGGGGCACACCACACATAGGATTGATTCTTTTGCATTTACATTTCATTCCTTTATTGAGGAAGCAAATTGACATGAGGTCACATTTTGTCTTTTCATCTTCTCCTCAGTCATTCTCACTTCTCACTCCCAGACTGTTCTATTTCTACAGAACCTTCCAGTCTTTGAATTTTCCCACCTTCTGATTCACCTGATCTCCACATTCACCAGCACATCCGCCTGCCATTTCCCCCCAATCAGACACCGAGTACTTCCTGCTGCCTGCTTACACCAGTGGTCATTAATGGAACTATGTGCCCTCACATTCAAGTCACATCAGTCTGAACCTGGACCTGTAGCCGCCTGCATGCATCCTGCCCCCTGTTCAGAAGTGGATAATAATTAAGTGTAAGATATTTAGTTTTCATGTATCTGTACTTTACTTGAGTATTTATATTTCTGACAACTTCTTACTTTTACTCCCTGCATTTAACACAAAAAACAAGCTCTTTACTTTACTTTTAATGCAACTGAGGGGGATTATAGATTTATTTTTATTTTGCTACATTGCACAGCGCCTTCACAGCTGATTTCAAGCCAAATGGATGGAACAATAACACACAGAAGATTCCTTGGTGCATACATCAATGTATATCAAGCACGACAGATATAACGATGAAAATGACATAACAACAAAAAAGACGTAACAAGACGTAAATGATGGAATGACGGAAAAAGGGTTAGTGTTAGACAAAAAAGCTGTAATAAAGTTAAATATGATGTAACAAGACGAAAAGATGTAAGATGAAAAACAATGTTAAAGATGTCACAAGAAAAAAGGCGTAACAAGATTTTAAAAAATTTGTAAAAGACGTAATAAGATGCAAGAGATGTAACACGAAAAAAGGCATAATAGCATTAAAAACGTAAAATACGTAACAAGACAAAAAAAACAGCATGAAAGACATATGATGAAAAAGACATAAAGAAAACAAACACATCAAAATGATTACATAAAATGTAAAAAGATGTAAAAAGACAAAAAATGTATAACAGGCTGAAACAGACAGAGAGGGAGAAAAGAGGAGGTTCAGTTCGCTTTGCACAGAAATAACAGACACAGAAACATACAGAACAATACATGTCATTTACACTGAGAACATTCAGAGCCTGAACTTTTTCACTCTGACTACTTTTCCTACTTGAGTAAAGAATGTGTGTACTTTTGCCACCTGAGAAAATGACTGTGGTGACATCACCACTTACCTCGGTGCAGGCATGGTGACTTCACATTTACACTCAGTGGCCACTTTAATAAGTACAACTGTGCCATCAAATGCAATTAAATATGACTGTTTCACCACAAATCCACCTTTATGATGCCCAGAATGTTCAGTTTTTCTTGACACTGTCATAGAAATCTTGTAATGTAATTATATGTTTCAGCATTGAGGAGA
>JAJHUR010130427.1:0-19178 GCA_027495735.1 Lutjanus campechanus | reverse complement strand
ATCACAGTTTGACACAAAACCAATTTATTGACGGCCCCTAAGTGAGCTGGCAGAAGTTTATGCAGCACTTGTTGCATCTGATCAGGACGAAGACGAGACATCTCGTACAGTGATGATACTGAGTTTATTACCGTGGGACTGCTGTCACGTGCATTTTAATGGACTGAATGAACTGACAAAGTGCACAGTTATGATACAAGCACCAGCAGTTTGAACAGCTTACGACCTCTTCATCAAGGAAATGATCCACGCTGAAGTGAATTCAAGTTTTCTAAACGGTCCGTCAAGAGCTCAAAAAGTGGCCACGGAGGTTGGACATCCGGTCCTATTTACTTCTGTAACTTAAGCTAACTTAGCATTCAGTACAAACACACAGTCATTTGCCTCATGATTACCTCGACCTTGCAGAAATTATGAGTGTCGTTCCCCCGCTGCTGCCACACTTGATTGCCATGTGCAACATGGCACATGTAATTGTAACTGCATGAAAGCAGTTGCTGATAAGAGGCACAATAGTTTTTGGCAGAATTTTCAAGAAAAGCAGCAAAAACTGGGAAGGTGGACTGCCTTTGTGTTAGATATGCCTGAGGAGAATGTTTTCAGTAGTGTATTTAAGAATCCTCTTCCTTCTACTGTTTCTACTGTAGCCCAGAACGTGAAGTGTGAGGCGAGGGGTATTCAATAGATGCACAGATACCAATACCAGTATTGGGGATCAATGCTGTGCTCATGTACTTGTACACCTGATACCACTTTATGAAAAGTAGCGCTATCACAAGCAACATAAGCAATTTGATAAAACATCAGAAGAACCAACGCAACGCAGTTTGCTAACGCTAGCAAGCCACAAACAGCAACGACAGTTAGCTACTTTTAGGAAGTGAAGAACATCTGATGAAAATAACACTTTTGTTTATGTAAGCATCGTTAAAAGGACAGTTCACCCAAAAATGAAAATTCAGTCATTATCTACTCACCCTCATGCCGACTGAAGGATGAGTTTAGTTTTTTAGTCCGCAAAACACTGCTGGAGTTTCACAGGAAAACAGCGTTGCAGAATCTCCCAAACACTTTAAGTGAATGTTTACCAGTTTAAACCTAAAGCCCCAAAAATGTGGTTAAGGCTTAAAAAATGGTGTAAATGATTGTTTTTCAAGGCACTTTGGCACACTGGGGCTTTAGGAGACGTGGATTACACCAGACGAGCAGTATGGAGGCATTTTACTTTTTTTTTTATTCAGTAGTTATTTACATCCAAAAACTAGTCACGGTCACGTTTTCTTGTGAAACTCCAGCAGTGTTTTGTGGACTAAAAAAACTTTTTTTTAAAAACTCATTTTTGGGTGAACTATCCCTTTAACTACTTATATCAGGACTCTATACTGGCAAGCACCCAAATGTAAGTTCTTGTACCTGTACTTGGTCTGAAAAAAGTGGTATCGGGGCATCCCGAGGGTATTCAGTCGGTTGCGATCTACGACCTCACTACAAGATGCCACTAATTCTACACACTGGTCCTTTAACAAAGGACACATGCTATACAATATTCAATTTAATATACACTCAAAAAACATATGGAATTGATTGGAAGATGACTATATTTACGTCATAACACATGAAAACATCTTCACAGTGAATACTCAGACAATGCATAGGTTTTTGTTCTATAATGCAGCATGGTTTTCTTTTTGATGTATGGAGGCACACAAACACACACACACACACACACACACACACACACACACACACTCACACAGACGTGGTCTTACCCTGCGAGACTGGATCTCTTTGACGTATAAAGGCAATAAGAATTCAGACACCCCCTCCAATCTGACGCCTTCCTTGGTCACCCGCAGGTTCCCCATACCATCCTACAAACACAGAGACACAAACAGAGTGAGAAGTTCAGCGGTTATTCAGAGAATACACAACAAATCGAGTTAAAACAATCACGGTTCATTTGCTCATATAGTTTCCTCGTGTTCACAGTCAGAATGTTCACTGATTTACTTTGCTCGGCTACATTCTGATGAATTTTCTTTTAGTCACATTTATAAATGATACACAAATCTACTTCTCATTATATTATGCGGTACACACTCATTATGCATTACACAAACAAGGCAGAGAAAAGCAATAAGATGCAATTGCCGATTTAACCTCCAACTGCAGACGTACTTGTATGAATAACTCATTAAAACAGACTGGGTATCAGTTATAGAAGAAGTTACATCAGTTATAATTGGTTTAAATATCTTTAAGCCTCAGACAACGTGGGTTTAAATGATAAAAATGCATATATTCTATCAAAGTTTGAGTCTAAGTTTCTCATTAGACATCTACAAAGAGCTGAGTGTTCATAAATATTAGAAAACTATTTTTAAAAAAAGGGAGGAAAAAGCACATTTTGCTGTACAGAGCGTGTGGGCATGTCAAGATGTAATCTACTTAGTTACTTTTAAAATCATAGTTGAGTACCGGGTACAATTTGAATTAATATCCAAACCTTTCGTCTGCATTTTTGCAGCCAATCAGGTGATCTGATCGCAAACGTGCCAATGAAAACAAAGACATACAATGAAAAACACAACAAAATGCTGAGGCAGAACATATTTGGTGTGAGAATGTCAATGATTAACCATTAATCCATTAATCGCTGTTAAGAATTTAACCAATTAAAAACGCATTCATGGATATTTAATCGATAGTCATTATTTTATTTGGCATTGTTTTGTCTGAGAGAGAAGAAACTTAAACATCAACTTCAAATGAAAAAAAAAAACAGGAAAAAAATGTAATTTGTATCTTACATATTACTAAAGATTAATCAGTTACTGTACTCTTTCCACCTGGTTGTGGAACGCTGCAGATTTGAGCTGTAAGTATGTTTTAGCCGCTTGGAGTCGGGACAACCTGAAAAAAACAATATGGGTTCATGTGTACGCTATATTTAGAATATTTTCTCTTCTTTGCCATCAGACAGTATTTTGTGACAGGAAACTGAAGCCGCCATCTTTTCTCTCTTCAAAGCCACCAAACTCCTTTGACAGAATCATAATTATACCTCTCAGAACACAGCAGTTGGTGGATTACCGCTGCTGCGATTGGCAAGTTTGTTTGTTTTGTTGTGTGACTTTGGCGTTTTTAAATGTTAGTTCGGGGCTGCCGCAGATCGAGGCGGCAGGAGACCATAAACTCCCGTGTCTTGTGTGATAAAATTACAGTTTTTTTCCAAAGGAGCCAAAGAGCAGAGACTATCATCTTCTGACGGTGAAGTAAAGTGGTGAACAACTGGTTAAATTAAGTGAAGTGAAAGCTAACCTGAACTGTTTGAAGATGATACAAAGTTGTTTGACATTTGACTGCACCTTGATGTCTCTAAATTCAGTGGTATTCTCACGTTTGTCCTCTGGTTTGACAGCATGGCCTCAGGCCAGACCAGTCTGTAATTAAATCAACTGGGTGTCTTTTCATCACGCCTTGAAAACCTTGGACAAAAAACAAAAATCTGGCGCCATCACTGCCACATCTTCAGTAGACACAAGTTTTTAAGTCTTCACGATCTAAAGCTTGTGTTAAAATGTTTGAATGGACCTGCTCATCAGCTGCTCTGTGACTGCGCCAATAAACTACAGAGCAGATCCAACCAGTGCAGCTTCAAGTGGCAATTATAAAGTTCCATTATGTAAAACATCTTTTGCTCAGACATCTTATTTTGTGAAAGGAGCTGAGCTTTGGAACTCGCTACCTGATCGCTTTCATCTGCTGCAGACTTCACCACTTTTAAGAAAGCCACCAGATCCTGGTTGATTCAGCAACAAACATGTGCTCATGTCTAGTTTTTAAGTGCTTTACTGCTTTTTGCTGCACTGTTTTTATGATATATTGTTGATTTCAGTTTTACTATCTTTGAGGGGCGGCTGCTGCGAATTTGCATTTGCTCCAAACACTGTTTTCAGCTTGTCTGTATACTGTATCTGTCCCTGTCAAATAAAACTTGACATAAATAAATAAGCTCTAAATGTAGTATGCACTTAAATGGATATTCATTTCTGTGTGCTAAAATTATTTTGTGTCAAAGGCATCTAAAGGGATAAAACCTCTTCTTCTTCTTCTTCTTCTTCTTCTTCTTCTTCTTCTTCTTCTTCTTCTTCTTCTCATCATCACTATTATTATTATTATTATCATTGCATTTAACTTTTTATTATTGTATATACGCATGTTTTTTTCTTCTTTGCGCCATCCACCTGGAGCTCACTGCAAAGTACTAACTTTTTGGTAACTCTTGGTCATTTTGAATCCAGAATCTTAAACCTTTTCACTTCTGTTTGTACCTGTTTTAACTGATTTTTTTTGTTATGTGCCGTGTAAAGTTTTGCACCATTATTAATCCTTTTTAATGTATTAATTTTTTTTCTGTTATGTTTTGTTTGTGCTATTGTGCTGTCTTGTTTTTGCACCAATTAATTACAAAAGAAAAGAAAAAGAAAAAAAAAAACTTTATTTAAAAAGAATGTGGCTGCAGTCTAATTGACTTTGTATCTCACCGCAGCTGTGGATCCTTAACACTGTGATTTGAAGACTACACAAATTGTCAGCGCTACCTGGAATTAAAGTAAACTGCCAGAACACAGAAAAAAAGACATCAAGTTGTCAGAACTTTACCCATCAGTGTATTTAAATGTGAATGTAAATGTGGCCTAACTTCAGGAAATATAACTTGCGAACAGTTTTGCTGCTGTCGGTCTCACTTCTTCACATCCTGCTTTTATGAAATTCATGTCTTTCTTCTTGTTTCATCTGCTTCTTCTTTCAAATTAGTCTCGACCAAATTATCAACACGGAGCCGGTATTTAATACATTAGCACTTTTTAAGCTCTTAGACAATTATGACGTGTTCAGAGCATTTAAGGATCTCCAGATACTCACCAGTACTTATTCAAATTAGTCATTGATGAGCAGTGTAATATTGATGTGAGATGGGAATTATCATGTTCACACTCATCTACAGTCAGATCCTGTTGTACAGAGAACATTCTTAACAGTCTACTTGGGATATATTTTTAATGTAAGCATGTGATTATTAATACATATATTCCACATCAAAGAGAATCATATAATAACCACCACGCCAAGAAAACACGGGAAGCAAAGGCAACGGGAGGGGAAATTAAAAGTTACACTTGATGTACATGTTGCTTTTAGTTTGTTGGCGTTCGACAACAACACATCCCGCGACACAATTGCTGTTTTATTTGTGTCGTAACGACAAGGTGCTGAAAGTTAAAATCACAACTTAGCAGGCAGAGGAGCCCTGGAACACATTTCAGCTTGTCAGGAAGATGAAAGAAACCCCTGCTGAGAAAACCCATCGAGTTCTGGAAGTGAATGGAACAGCTGTGGGAGGCGGGAGGATTTGAGCTCTCCGCGGGGAGCTTCTTGAAAAAAAGGTCAAGGAACTAAACTCACAAATTACACATTTGAAGCTATAAAATCCTACTTACATTCACATTAATCTGAACTTTTGACAGGTTTACATTTGAGTGTGTTTGCTTTTATTTTTAGACATTTATTTCCTTGTTCATCAACACAAGATGAACACAAGCAGAGATGGACACTATTATTAATATTAGTATCAATTAAATGCATTTTAAATTTGTATTTTGTTACTTTTGAGTAATTTGTACTTTGTGTTTGCTGGAAAGAAAAAATAAGATGTAATTTCATACAACATAGTTTAAGAGCCTGTATTTATGTATTTTAAATATTTAAAATACATTATTTAATGCAGCTTTTGTCTCAAATAAGGCAATGATGGTTACTGAATGACACGCCACACACTACACCAGCAGCCTACAGCATCCCGCTGCACCCATCAGCTTCACCCAAATACCTTGATTAATTTACAGGCGAGTTTAGGCTGAACATGCATTGAACCAGTCAGACAGTCGGCTCTCATCACCTTTAAGAAGCATTTATGCCAGGAGCACAAACGGTGGCAGCATGATGGTGGATTTAGGGAACAAAGAGAAAAGATTTTTAAGCGAGGAGACGGATCTCCTGGTTCGAGAAGTGAAAGCGAGGAGATATAGCTGAAGCTCCTGAAGAAGGAGCCGCTAGGCAGGAGCCGGCCAGGAGAAACTGGCCGCAAAGCTGCACCTCAATCAGGCCTCAACACCCACCTGAGCGCAAAATTATGCACAGGTTATCCACCCAGCATCAGCCTCTGACTTTGAGCTTCGGCCAGGTTTTAGCCGGTCTAAGGGGCAAGTGGTTTCTCTCCAATGCACCGAGCACAAGATAGCAAACGCGCCTGGCCACACCTTCGCTTTGCCTTCATTTTTAGACCCTCGCTAAGGTCTGAACAGACCAGGCGCAAGCACATTTGCTATCTTGCAGACGTGGCAAAAATGGCAACTGTGCTGGTGTAAGAGAGCAAAGCCACCTGCGCCACCAGTGCAATGGCAGGTGTAAGGGTCCTAAAATACAACAGAAGAAAAAAGTAATTAGCAAACACATGTTCTAGAACTGGCAAATATACTTAATAGCTAGAAACCACCCAGCATGCACCTCTCCCACCTCCAAGACATCCTGATTGGCCACTTCACAAATCTGTGATGTGGGAAACTGGCAAAGCTCGTCTTTTGAATGTAGGGCAAGAAAGGAAGCAGGAAGCCAGTTTGACAAAGTGGCCAAACTGTGTAATGACAACGTCACGTGATGCACAGCAGCCCAAAAGGATTTTTTTCCCCCCATAGACTCACGTTGTGAAGAGTGGAAAATAGCACAAACATGTTTCTGAGCATCACAACCCCTGCAAAATGATTTCACTCTCAAGCTTTGATTCATTCTGACACTGTAACATTTATAAAGTCTAGAGGAGCTGCACAATTACTTCATTTGGTCACTATTTAAGTTGGCGGAGGGTTAAACTGGCAGCTAAGTGTCTCGGCCAGTGAAAATTTGACACTGCAGCACACAGAGCATGCACGGTGTGCATTTATCCAGGTCATTTCTACTGTGAAGAGTGGCTTTTTCTGGATTCATGTGCCACTAAGCAACATTCATAATGAATGGAGCGCGCCTCCAACGCTCCTTAGTATATTCAGAATGTAGGGAAGTTAAGGTCAAACGCATATTGAGGCTACTACATGCCTACAATTTGATAATAGAAGATAGATTTTTGTATTTTTGAATTACAAATTACTTCAATTTTGATTAAATATACTGTATTTCTCGTAGCAGTATTTTGTATTTATATTTTGCTACATTTATTGAACATGTATTTGTAATATTTAATAAGGCACTTTTTGATGTACTGGTGCCTGACTACAAGTAACCAAAAAAGTCAGGGTTTGAAGGTGAGAACTGATATTTGTTTCTTCCCTATCTTTCTCTGAGCCTCGCAGGATCTTCAAAACAGTTTATGTTAAGAAACCTCTGACTCCAGACGTGCCTAACTCATTTTGCTTTAAAATCAGAATCAGTTTTTTATTGCCAAGCAGCTTTCACAAATACAAATGTTTGACAAGGAAATGTGCAAGTTCACAGTTTAAGTGAGTTCAGTAACTGAAAGTGTCGTAATGTGAAGCAAAAATGGAATAAAAATGATTATGACATTTCTGCAGTGCTGCATATAGAAATTTGTGTTCCACTGCTCTGCCAAAGGACTGCCAGCCTTTTCAAGATAAAAAAAATAAAATAAATAAACACCTGTTGGTTCTGCGCTTTAGATCACAGAACCATTTCTGATCAGCTGACCGGCTCTGTGATAAAAAAAAAAGAGGCTTTGTGCCGGTTTGTGATCGGTTGTGCTGCGTTTTACAGATTCCACACGCGAGCGAATGCTTGAAAGATTGTTGGATCAGACTTACATGGTAAGATTAAATTCCTTTCAAACTGCCGTGCAGGGTGTGAGGATAGCGGGGGCTTTTACAGAGCGAGGAGGCAGCTACTGTACCATGTCAAATCGGTGCTTAGGAGAGCGACAGTGGAGGGAGTGCAGCAGCGCTGCAGCTGCTCTCATCATGTGCTTCGTCAGAGGTTTGGGGAGACTTCTGGGTATTGTAGTAAGTTTTGTGGAAAGCATGTTTGCCAAAGCAAGATTAAATCGAAAGCAACTGGACTTGTTCAAAAAGCCTTTTTTCTGAAGACGTTTCGCTTCTTATCCAAGAAGCTTCATGTGGAAAGCATGTTTGTTGATAAAACAAATTTGTCAGCAGAAGTTGAGACTCGGATAGACACGCATCGGCATAAATGTGTTATCCCCAACATTACAAAGTAGTAAATAACATCTTTCCCACCAAAACAAAAATCTTCTCTCGAGATTTGACCGATATTGAGAGCAAATGTGAATTCTGTAAGACTGAGGAAGAAACAACTAAACATCTGTTTTATGAGCACATCAGAATTCTCATTTAAAAAAAAGTTGAGGATTATTTTCCACAAACCAGTCATTCAAATCCAAATAAAATCCCAAAGATGTAATACTCTAATATGAAAATAAAAATCATAATGTTCAGCCATTTGTCAAACTAATTTTCAGCAGGTTTTCTTGAGCTCTCGTTCATTGTTTCTATCATTTAGGACTGAATTTAAGATGCACTCCGACCCTGTTCAAATTATAAACAATAAGAAATGCTCTTTTATCCTATTATTATTGTATTTCAATGTTTATTATTCTACACACACATACTACTTAAAAGTTATTATATGTTTTTTCTATTACATTTGCCTGATGTACCAGTGACATGTTTAAACGCATCATACCTGAGAAGGAGGTCATGCCTATGCTGATATTTTTTCATGATGCCTCAAAGTTCTATATTTTGAATGCTGTCCCATTTGTAAGTGAGGAAACTTGTTGATTTACACTAATACGAGATGAGACAGTGTATGGAGGGCTCTCTGTGCTTCAGCTCTAACTGTCAGCTGTTCAAGCTGTTACTGTAGCTGGATATAATTTGTCGTCTGTATCACTCCAGGCATTGTTTGATTTTTAATGATAGAAAGAGACTTGTGACACAGCTTATATTACCAATAAAGTATGACGATGGCATTGTTTATCAGAATGCCTGTAAAACTGATATTCATCCCCATACTGTTACCTCACGCCAATTTCACTGGTCTCAGACCTCATTTATATACACACATATAAAATAAAAGCCGCAATAAAACTTTAATAACAAATAAAAAGAGTTAAAATTTGAGGCATGTGAATCAGCTAAAGCAGGAACATCTGGAAGCAAAATGTGATACAGTTAAATATTTCAGTTGTCCTTCATATAAAAATGAGGAAAGTTTTTTAATTGTTCTACACGTTGTTCCATGTTGCAGGTGCACAATGTGAAAAAATAGATTTGCCAAATTCAGTAAAAGCAGCTGGCACCTGCAGCGTAATCCAGTCACTTCACCAAGTTTGATCAAGCTTTTACTTCAACTGTCCTGATTGTCTGAAACAGGTTTTTGTTCCTTATATGTTGATTTATTCACTGAGAAGCTCAGAGCAGATCATTTTTATGGTGGAATAAGTTCCCTGTAAATATCCGTTCATAATTTCACAAATGTGAAACGTCTGAAAGCAATTTTCTGATGATTCCAGTAATACCCTCACTGCTCCTTTCCTTTATTTATCTAAAGAATAATCATTGTTCCTTTTCTTTTGATTGTATTATATTATTGATGATTATCAGGTGTCGTGTGTTCAACATCTTCAATGGTTCTTACAGGTTATCTAGCCAAACAAGTCAAACTGACCCTTGGGGCCTACAGTACAGGCCGATAAACATCCTAGAGCCCACATCAATATGAGGAGAGCTGCTGTTAACGGGCGTGGCTGGTATAGTATTTGGTTCTCTGGCAATTTAGAACGGAAAGTTAGGACCAGTTTAAAGTTAAGACGAGCGCACCAGTTGGACTTACGCGCTGTGTGTGTGTTCCGCCTAATGTGGAGCAGGTGTAAGTTGGAAACTCAGACTTGTATCCGCGGTAATTTTAACTGAATCACATGTAGACGTGCATTGTGGGTACAGCTACGACCGCTGTCTGTCAGGCTTGGTGGTCATCTTTTTTTACGCCCAGCTGATACACTTGAAACAAAACTGTCAAGCACAAAACTCGCACCTGTATATTTTGTCATTTTTAATTTCTTTATGAATCAATGCTACTGGTCACCCTTTTATGCCTGTCTGTCAGTTTTACACATATTTAAACAATGGAAAGTATTTAAAAGAACTAACTTTGACTATGAAACATTCAATTAGTTTAAAAACAGTTTTGTTTTGTTTTTTCCTGAAAAGTAAGTTTTGGACATACAAGGATTTTGCCCTACAGCAATGATATATAAAATATAAATGAGCACAGTGACAGTGAGTTAGTTGCCACTGTTGCATTTCTAGTGTTGATTTAAGGGCGAAAAACATAAAAGTTGCTTGCAAAGGCAGTGTGGCTCAGCAAAGGAAGAGACAGAAAGAGACACAGCAGTGTTTAGAGGGGAACCCCGCAAAAAAAATCTCTTTAAGTCATTTTAAGCCAAACCCTGGCCTAGTGTTTTCTGTCCCTAACTGGTTGGCAGGTCCTCTTTCCTTGCCGATGAGTCTGATGATCATGAGTCTGCACAGGGTCTTTTATTTTGAAAATTAACCAGATTCCCCCTGCCTTTTCTGTGTCTGACTTCCTGCCCGTTTGATCTGCTCTGTGCTAATTGACGCGGCACCTGTCAAAAATAGACTCGGCGCGTATTTGAAGCATAGCGGAGTGGAGAGCCGCTTCTGGGACATGCCGAGGCACTGTTGGTGGAAACTGTGGGTAAGCCTACCTACCATTATTTTTAATCACAGCAACAGCTGCATTTTGATTTTGGGGTGAACTGCCCCTTTAAGAGAAAAATCATGGCTGCAGATAAAGTGGTTTTATGGGCAAAAGTTTAAAAAAAAAGAAATATCCCTGAAGGTCAGGGAATTGTGGAAAAAGGCAGAATCATCGTAGAAAATATTTTAATATAAACGTAATTATGAAAACTCTTATTACCACTCTGGTTTACTGTGCCAATGTTCTTCCCTCTTAGTTTTTTTCATTATTGGGAAAATTAAACAAGCATGACAGGTGCGTTCATGGCTATTCTGAAATTGAAGTTCCCTTGGGGCAATCATTCTCAGGCTCAAAAAGTTGTTACTCGTGTGAAATAAAGTTCTTTTGGGGGGTGAAAACTCAAACAAACATTATGGATCGAGCCAGTTCAGCCTTCAATTGGAATAACTCTCGCACAGAATGTGTCGCTCGATGACAACAAATTAGTTTTGCTTCCCTGGTTCCCAGCTTTCTTTTCATGTTCACAAATATTGATGAAACTGTCCATGAAGATAGGAATTCTGTTCGGAGTGCTGCAGCGAATTATCATTAATTGTTCGGTGCAACAAACCAACAAAGCCTTTCAAATTAGAAATGTACTCGAGAGAGAGAGAGGGAGAGACGAGGGGGGAGATGGCAAGGGAGAGAAAGTGGGAGGGTGAGAAAACTGAGGAGGGCAGGAGAGGAGATGGAGGAGGAGGAACAGAGGTACAGCAGGGGAAATATTAAAAAAAACAAACTTTAAGAGGAATAAATCGCACAGAAACAAAAGAAAATTCAAGCTCATATACTGAGATACCTGTAGCGTGGGCAGTGGAGGTGGTGGTGGGGGCTGAGAGAGGATGAAGGTGTCTGGGGGTGGACTCAAAAGAGCAGAGCTCTGTGTTTTAATTAAAATGTTATAAAAGTTTTCAGCAATATAAAAGTCGAAGCTGTGGTGAAGATATTGCAAATACAGAACCTATGAAGGGTATTGTAGGTTAATTCATCAGGGTGTGAGTCAGTATTTTGGTTTGAGTTTGTCAAACGCACATAAAGGATCAAAATCAGAGCATGTAAACCCATAAGAATACACAACCACAAGCAAACAAAGCCACAAACAACACAATACCACTGCAGATACCATTAAGTGAAATAAGTGTATTGAGGAAAACCACAGACAGTAACAGTTCAGTTCAATTAATTCCCCCAAAAAAAAGGAAGAAGGAAGGGGGAAAAGAAAGGAAAACAAAAATAAACTTGCAATTCACCCATAGTCGCCTCTCAATGAGTTCAGTCCAGTCCAAGTCTCTGTCAAGTTAGTGGGGGTGGGGGGGGGTATGTTGAGGATGTGAGCCACTGCTCTGCTTACTCTAGTGATTACATGACCACATGACAACCAGCGAGACAGCCTCACCACGTGAACGAAACGAAACGAAAACGAAACGTGGACGAAAAACGGACAGGAAAATGCCATCTCTCCGACGGGACGGCCTCACTGCTCCCTCGTTGAACTGTGCGCGCCATCTTGGAAAAATCGTCATTGGGTATATGAGAAGGAGTTGATGGAGGTGGAGTGGAGGTGTGTCTGTGACAGCGAGGGTGTGTGCGTGTTTGTGTGCGTGTGTGTGTGGGATGGGGATGGACTTCAATAACCTTCCTGGTAGTGATAACTGATCGCTACAAGACTGGAGAAGCCAAAAGCTATAGTAGCTGCATGCAAGTATGCATAAAATAAAAAGTAAATAAATAAAACTAATATGATGTATTCAAATGTGACAGAGTAAAAGTAAATTAAAAGTCAAATCTAGAGTAAAAAGTTTCTCACACACTCTGTCTTTCTGTCTCTTTTGCCAAACAACTTCACATCTTCAGTAAAGGGTTTAACTCCAACATGATAAAACAGAAACAATAAGGTCATGTATTTTCCATCTGCTGCTGTATTTCTTTTTTTTTTTTTCTTCCAGAACGTGCTGTGTTTCCTGCGCTCTCCTGTGTGTCTCCAGGTACTGTCCTCCCCTCCTCACGGCGACACTGAGTGATTGGTAGCAGCTGCGATCAATCACTAATCAGGGCCGAGAGTTTGCAGGCACGGAGAGAGAGCTGCGAGTTCAGGCCGGCGGGCCATTTGGCAGTTAAGTCTGCTTGTTGCTGGCATGACACTCACGTGGACCACGTTTGGCCATTTTACTCCCTTAGGTGGGAGCGTGTTTCTGTGTTTATTGTGTTCTTTTGGGGCGGATCCCCCCTCGCTGTTCCATGAGCCTCTGTTCTCTTCACGTCCACCTTGTAAAGCATCTGTTCATTCTGATAAGTGGCACATAAATAACCTTTATTATTATTATGAGAAATCCTTGATTCCACAGTGTCAGTCTGAAGCAACGCCAGTTACCGATGACGAGCTGCCATGGCACTGTGCCACTGGGTTGAATAATGGGATGGTAGTTGTAGTTTTCATGATGCTACTCACAGAAACAAACAGCTGCATACAGCAAATGGGTGAGTGAATAATAAATCATAAAAATAAAACAATTTTACAGTGGAATGCTGAGGACAGAGGTAGAATAGGGGTAAAAAAAAAAAAATCTTTTTGAGGATTTAAGAGTAAAGTATAGAAGCTTTATGTTAGGTTTATATGCTGACACTCTGTTGTGATTGGTTGGGCTATTTATCTTTCAAATTAACATTTTAAGCACAAGAATATAAGAAACTTTAAGACAGGTTAATGCATACTTCATGCAAGACAGTGCCTCACTTGTGACACCCCAGTCAAAAAAGTCTGCAAACTCTCCCACTATTGCTCATCTCATTGTATATATTTGTTTCATCATTTACTGATGAGATACATAATTAGTTTTAATTAAAATTCAGTAGTAATTTGACTCCTTTCTCTGTTGGCAGTTGCAGCCAGTGACTTCGGTACAAAGATCTATTTTGTATTGTGATTTTAATGCCAGATTTTCTGACAGGGTGCCAGAGTCGACTATCTTTTTTTTTTGCATTACACCCAAAATGAATGAACAGCTTTACATGCATGGATTAAATGCATCTTAGTAAAGCCGAGTTAATTGGATTTTTTTATTATGGAAAAAACAGTTTAAAGCACTGACAGCTGCGAAACTGAAACTCTGAGAAATGAATACTGAAGGTGCTACTACTTTAAGGGAAAATAATGATCCGTATTCATGTGTGGGGTAATGGTTTCCCCACAGAAGATCAGCATTGATCCATTTTATTACAAAGCTGTAATCAAACAAACCTCATCATACCAGAGGGGTGCAACCTTCACAGTCTGATATGTGATTTAAAAAAACAAAACAAAAAAAAAACCAGACCAGTGCTAACCCCATACTGGTCGATATGTGATACACACACACACACACACACACACACACACACACACACACACGCTTACAAATGTGAGCATGGAAAAGCGATAAGAAGTGTGTCAGGTCGATGCGTTAAACCAGCCAGAGGTTTTCAGAGTTGTTGTTAGATCTATAGTCATTATGCTGAATATACAGTGGAGCATGGAGCTTATTCGATAAACCATAACACAACAGGCCTGGGGAATCACAAACTCACCCACTATGGGGAATACACACACATGCAGACATGTAATTACATAAATATCAGTGCACAAACACACACAAACTGTATGTATATCCCTTCATATACAGTATAGAAACACAAATGCTGCAAAATTCCAATAAAGTTGTGTAAAACGCGAATTAAAAAAACTTTTCTCCCTCTATTCAATTGAACACAATGTTAAAACTGAGTAACTTTATTGTTTATTGTAAATACACACTCGTTCTGAATTCGATGCCTGCAACAAGTTCCAAAAAAGTTGGGACAGGAGCATGTTGTTTAAACAACTAAAAGATGTAGGGTTACATAGAGTTAAGTCTGAAATGTGTGTGGAAATATTCAAGCAGAATAAACAATATGATCCATATAAAAAAAAATCTAACATTCACCATATTTCCCATGTTTTCTGTACATAATAGTGTGTGATTTTAGAGTTTATATCAGTCTATATCAGTGTATCAGTCAGTACCTGGGAATGAAAATGTTTGTTAATCCTTATAATGCGACATAAACGTGATCCTGGTAATAATCCAGAAATGTAGCGACGCCTGCAAGCTAGTTCAGGCAGTCAACTCGTGCTGCACCGCAATCACACGTAACACGCCTCACACTCTGTAGTAGAAACCAAACGCACCCTTACAATCCAGCGGTCTATTTAAACCGCTAAAAACCTCCCATCTCTCCCTCTGCCTGTCAGTGCCACTGCTGCCCTGCGACAGCGTCACTGCCTGTTCATTCACCACCCCAGCATCCACCTGCAGGCTCCAACAGGGGGTCCAAGATATTCGTTCATCACTCCTCAATATGTCTATGTAAACCAACTCTAACTATGTTCTGCTGCTGCAATAAACATTCTTAAACGTGTGTTGTCTGACTGAAAGAATGAAAAGTGCCGCTTTGTTTCTGGGAGCACCACTATAAAAACATAAACTGAACTGTTGGCAGGACGGGTTAAAATCCGCCAGGAATTCTGAAGTAGAAAATCAAGTTTATCCTGCAAACTCACCATATTTTTCATACTTGCACCACAACAGAACGATGCCTCCACAAGCACTTCAACAGGAACAGTTTGAATTATTTATCAGAGATTATTTAAAGTTCCACTGTGGGCCCACGCTTAATGTCCGTTGTTGTATTTTGTGCTTCATAATGCACAGGTCTGGCCTGCAGGCAGGTCAGTCAAGTACCTGAACTTTTTTACTACAAAGCTACGCTGCTGTAACATGCAAAGAATGTGTCTTTGCGTTGTCTTGCTGAAATAAGCAGGGACGTCCCTGTAAAGGATGTCACATGGATGGCAGTGTATGTTGCTCCAAATCCTGTATGTACCTTGCAGCATGAATGGTGCCTTGGAATTGGGATTGTGTTATAGAACACACCCACACAGTGAGGGACTAAGACATACATACACAATGAGCTCAGTCTGAGCAGATTCACACTCACTCGCTACCTGCAATGCCTCTCTAATCCTCCGACTCTGAGCCACACTCTCTGTCTCTCCATTCCAAAAACATGAAGACGATGATGTTAAAATTAATCAGGTGGTTTTATTCCACCTCGCTGCTCCACTGTCCAACACTCAAGCCTCATTCTGATTGAACATGACAGCTCTCCCTCTTCCTCTGTATCTCGCACCCTGCCCGTCTTTTTGTCTCATTTTCAATCCAGCGTGCATCGCTGGCACGAATGGTACACGAGCAATATTGCCAAAGCCCAGAACACAATAGGAATTCATCAACAAACAGAAGAAAATGAGTAAATCTCTCCATTCATTCGTTTATCTCTCATTGTTTAGCGCTCTCTCTGCCCGAATCTGTTTGTCGAGGCTTTTCTTCGTCCTACTTCTCTCCGCCCCTCTCTTCTTCTGTCTCTCTCTTTAGTTGTTAATGTGAAATTGGTTTTGGAAAACAGATCAGGGGTTGTAATATGCCTTTTAGCAAGGCTGGGTTCATGTTGAATTAAAAGCACACTCTGGTAATCATGTGGAAAGGCATTTATAATTGAGCAAGAATTGGTAATAAACCTTTCGATTATCCATAATTAAAAGTTACAACCTGACCTCAATTCATTTCATCCAGCTGGTCTTCAGGGCAATAAGGGATAAAATAAACACAACAGATTCAAGTCCACCACCAGTCATGTTTTAAACAATATAAAATGCTCAGCAGGATGTAATAAACTGTGTCTGATATGTTTTTATTTAGCAAAATAAGTTCAAATACCTTGTTAAAATGGCTTATATATAACTCTACACCGTGCCTTCATTTAGTATTCAAGGTTCATGAATATGCAAACAGCCCCTGTCATCTCTCAGATCCCCCCAACCCTTCTCCTCTGTTTTGCTAGCTAATCATGATGACTAGCAGCATCCAACCCCAGATCATAACACTGCCCCCATCACTCTGGAACAGGGTAAATCTGGACCACATGACCTTTTTTTCCCATTGCTCCAGAGTCCAATCTTTATAAAGTAAAAAGAAATATAAAGCTTTTCCTTTTAGCTCTGATCAGCTGGTAAAAAGTAGCAAAAAGCTTTTAGAAACTTTTTCTTTACCACCAAACATTTCCTCAATTTATTTCACTCCAAGTTTTATTTTTAACTCCTTCTCTCGCCTGCCTCAGTTACTTAGCATCTCTTTGCTTACAGCATCACAATATGTCCATTTCTCTATACTAGTTCTTCCTCTTACAGCCTTTTTTTGGTGGCCTCTCGCCAATTCGAGTATCTGCACACATCTGCCGTCATATAGTGTTTAGGAGGTGTTACCTATGCTGATAACAAACAACTGCTCATGCCCCTTCAATTTATGACCCAGTGGGATTCATCATTCAGCACACCTGGGTAAGAGCAGATGTGGATGGTTGGTGCATCTGGATTTTTTTTTTCTTTCAGCATAAAATTAAGAGAAAATCTAAGAGATGTTCCACGAGGCCCATTTTGTGTGGTGCTGCAAAAGACTTGAAGAAAACTTCCTGGGACACAGATACCTCTATTTTCTAAAAGTCCTAAAATCTGTCCATCCACCGATTCATTAGCTATATCTGCTTTTCCATTGGAGCGCCATGGGAACGGCCGGAGCTGATTCCAGCTGACTTGGGGCGAGAGGCAGGGTACCTCTTGGACAGGTTGCCAGCCAATCACGGGGCTGACACCTGTCGGCCAATCAGTCACGCTCACCTTCACATACACACCTACGGTCAATTTAAAGCTGCCAATTAAGCTCACCTGCATGTCTTTGCAGAAACTCCACGTCAGTGTTGGGGGTGAAAAATGTCTCAGCCATTGCAAATAATGCATAGCTGTTAGTTGCTGCATATCTATGTTATATCAGTATCTGGCCCAGTTTTATTTTAATTTTTCTTTTTTTTATTATTATTACAGTGTTCTCTTATTTTCTGTTAAAGTGTAGACCTTGGCAGCGTTTTTACTTTTGTCTGTGCTCCTTGAGATCTTATTACAGTAATATTGATTTTAGTTCTTGAATCACAGACTTACTCTCTATCTCTATCCAGGCTTTTTCCATTTAAATGTCAGCAGATGTTTTATCTCACCACGCTCACCAGAGACTGTTTTACCTCCCCTGTAAACTACTGCAGCCTTGTGAGCTTGTGGTCAGTCCACATTTGTACCCATGCGAGGCTACTTGGTTTGTTGTTGTGCTGCTGTCTCACTTCATTGTATTGCTTGTTATTTTTGGTGGGGTACTGGTCCATTGTGTTGTGAATATTTTTCCAAAAAACGTCACCTGGTATTCACTGTTGCTATATATAGCACATTGGACCATATGGCAGTTGCAGCTTAACATTTTACACTGTCACAGAGGTACAGAAAGCACTTCCACTGGCAAACTTTCTGGCAAACTGGCAGGTCTTAACAGTCCTGAGCCTTAAACTGGCAGGTGATGTTATTGCACTGACATATCATTTTCAGTTTATCTTCAACTTCAAATGACATTGTTCTTATCTGGACGTCCTCTCCCACCATTTCTAAAAGCTCACAATTTCACACTGTTAAATCATCGTAGGTCCATTTACCAACTATCACACCTGTCTAAAATCTTTAACTATTCTTATGTGAGTCATTAAAAGCATTTATGACTATGACACACTTGTCACGCCGCTACAAACCACGGCGTAGAACTGGTTTGTCACACTAATCTATTCACTAGTTTCCTGGGACCACCTGGTGTCCCTCAGGGATCAATTCCATGCCCACCTTTTTTTCTGCATTTACTTAAATCTGTCTAGGTCAAAATGTGACCAGTGTAAATGTTCACTTTTATGCTGATGATACTTTTAATTTACTTTCTGCTCCTACATAAATTCAGGCTGAAGCAGCAGGATTTAATGTCATAGGGTACTACTTCACAATCCTAGAAAAAGTGCTATGGGACACTACAGGGAAGCAGCAGTGTCCCATTTCAGGTTTAATAAATTATGTTGTATCAGATCAATGCATAGATACCTCTACTTACTTATACTGATACCATGTTATGCCATGTTTACATCCTACCAGCTACATGCCACAGCTGATATTTCTGCTAAAAACATGGCGTAAATGGTGTCTTTTGCGGTTAATTTTTAATGTCGTGGCTCGCGGACACTTGGATTACACCACACAAGCAGGATGGAGACATTTTGTGTTTTTTTTGTGTGCTATTTTTAACGTTTTATCCGTGGTTACCATTCACTGCCATTGTACTGGATGAGGCTGCTACCCTGTTTCTCCTAAAACTCCAGTATTGTTTGGTGAACTGAAG
>JAJHUR010130426.1:0-32861 GCA_027495735.1 Lutjanus campechanus | reverse complement strand
AAGAATTTCAAGTCTAAACTCTTTTACAACATTTACATAAATACCATGAAGCCATTAGTTGGTGTTATGTGATTGGGAAAGGACCATTGTGCAGGATTTAGTGGCATTTGGTGGCGGTGGGCCTCTGGATTGCAAACAGACATATTCTGCCAATAAACCCCTGTAAATCTCACACACTGGACCTTTAAGTCAAGTCAGTTTTTATTTATTGTGATTACCCCAGTATCACAAATCACAATTTGTGATACTGATTTTTTTTATCTACAAATACTATCTTGTGATGTGTTACTCTTGCACAATACGATGAACCTTTAACATCCCTGAGACAACATGATGGTGGGAGCTCTGGAGGAAAAAAAAAAAAAAAAACCCAGACAGACAAAAACACAATATCAGAAGGCAGATGGAGAAAATAATGAAAAATGAAACCCATACTCACCCGCAGATATCTTGGAACAATGCTGACAAATGGGAGCAGCAGCCTGGCTGTGCTGTTTTCATCAGATCACATCGTCTATCTCGCAATGGCACCTGCCTCAGCTGCCCCATCAAATTTCAGCAGCCCGCCGTCCTTGAGGCAAGTAGGCAGAAGCCAAATTATTTGCAGACTGGTTAGCCACTTCAAGGTGAAACAACAACTGAGCTCTCAATTATTTCGCCGTGGCATATTCAGGCCTGACTCAGGGGAATTGGAAATAGAACAGAATTATAGGATGGATTGGCCCCTTACCTCCTCACCTATTTACCTTCATAATAATTGCCCGGATCACCTTGGTAACACATCTGCCTGCAGACGTTCTGCTGTCCCCTAAAGTGAGCACAAATGTTGGTTTCAGTATAGACGTCCGCCAGCAGCGAGTCCGTTTTAGTAGGCCGCCAAAAAGATGGTTTTAATGGCAGACAGATGCAGTCTTTTGGCTGTCACATCTTTCGAATTGGGATCTCATGACTCTTTCATGGGGTTGTTAAATAAATAAGGAGGGTAGATTGAGTTGCCTACAGAGACGTGGGCTGTGGCATATGGCCCAGGCAAAAATGGGCCTCAACAGATCGCCTTTTTGGACGCCATCCTGGTGCATGCTGGATAGCCACTCGCCAGCCAAGGCGGTAAAACAATAGGAAACCAGTCAAAAACGAGTAACAGAGGGGAGTCAGGTGGCTTTTTCTTTTTTAGCAGCCGGGCTCGGAGAAGTGTTTATTGACTATGCAGAACTGTCTGCTCGACATCAAAGCAGCAGCTAAGTCGCCTCATGGGAGCCACACCAGACATAAACCCCTGAACCCAGAAGGATCAAAGTCTCACCCACTATTCAACTTAAAGCATATTAAATAAATATGAATATTCTGAATATTATGTCACAAAACATAAATAGACAACTCATCACATGGAAGCACAGATCATATGGTAATTACTTTGGATATTCAGAGAAAATGCATTGGGAGTTGAAAACATTTTTCCTTGGAAGTGAAATGATGCATATTTACTGATCTACTACATTAGGGTGCAGTTTTCACATCCATATATTTGCATATGTATACAAAAAAAGAATAATATTTAAAAAAAAACAACAATAATGAAATATATGTGGGAGACTCACCACAATTTTTAAACATTTTTTGCTTTTTTACTCAGATATTTTTAACTACATGTTTAATATCTTCAGACAAACGACCCACGTGTCTCTTATTATAAACCACCTGAAGTTTTTCAACAGAGAAAATAAGTCGTTAGGAATTTAACTGACGGTGGACGCTGTCCAATATTACAACTGAAGCCCATGTGAGCCTCAGTTGTAACAGCAGGAGCTACGGTTGTAAGACAGCATGTAGAAAATATTAAATAGTTTTCATGGCAAATCCACAATATTTCAGTCAAGCAGCTGCTTTTATATTAATTTCATACCAAGGATATTATCAAATAATGTATAAAACATAATGATATTATGAAAACTTACTGGATGTAGCAGTTGGCACATTTGTGCGGGGCTGTAACGAATGATTATTTTCAGTACTGATTAATCTGATGATTATTTTCTCAATTAATTGATTAGTTAGTCCATAAAATGACAGAAAATTGTGAAAAATGTTGATCAAACCCCAAGGCGATGTCCTCAAATATCTTGTTTTGTTCACAATCCAGAGATATTGAGTTTACTGTCATAGCGGAGTTAAGAAACCAGAAAATATTCACATTTGAGAAGCTGAAATCAGAGAATTTGGACATTTGCTTTTAAGTAAGTAAGTAGTCACCTGAAATGATTAATCGATTATCAAAATAGTTGACGATTAATTTAACAGTTGATTAATAATTGATTAATCACTGAAGCTCTGCATCTGTTCCAAATGAGCCGATTTTTGCACACATGGCTTGGCGTCCCTTACAGATCAGACCTAGCATGCATGACATGTGCAAACTATGCTAACTTACAAGTAACAGATACATGAAGACAGCAGTGTGGATTCTGGGGCGATTGCCCCCCTTTGGTGTCCCAGTGTTGAAAATATGGTAGATATAACATGATAAACTGCCCTCTAGAGTGCCCAGGAGACAAAACATGATAAAATGCATCATGACTTTCTGGTGCCCCTTTTATTTTTTTTGCCCCAGCCTGAGTCCACCCCTGTCTGGATCTGAATTTTTGACTTAATTTGTGCTAAACTGGTTTCCCCGCTGCCATTTCCTGCAGGGTGGATGAATCCTATTGATATTTCTCAGGGATGTTTGGAACTACGTTGGCCACATGCTGATGTGACAACACGATGATGACATTTACATCGCAATTATAATTAAGGCAACTCTCCCCTACTGTATATAGTTAATTATTCATAGACAGACTGTTTGCACTTCATGTTTTCATGTTTTTTTTGTGTGTGTGTTTGCTGTAGGATCCCAGTCTTTGCTGTGCCAGTGAAGGTCTTGTAGTAAACAGAAGGTTATTTTCACCACAGATCATCCAATAAACGTACTTGAGGATGTGAAGGACAAGTTAATATGGGATTTGGACCTTTATCAGTCAAGCAGCGTCCCGGCTAACAATGATATAAAGCAGGCTTGCTGCTGTCTGGCTTGTATGGCAGCCTCTTAACTTCATCATTCAGTCAGCGGAAGCCGGTAACAAAATAAACTGTCATGTCCAGTTTCCCAACAATCCTGAAGAGAAGAAATTCAGTCAACAGCCTCCAGAAATCGACACGGTGCTCCTCACTTCTGAACAAAGGATGTTGCTGCTTTGATTTTGACTTTCACTGAAACAAGACGAGACACTCCTACTTTGTTTTGTGTGTCCAGTCAACTTAGAGGAGCTGCGAACTGCTCAGCCTTGGGGTTTTGTCAAAAGTAGGAAGCAGTCATGGTCTGTGTGTTCACATTAAAGCTGGTATACTGAATGTGATGTTTGTTTTAAATCAGAGTGGGAAACACTAAAAATGCTGCACTGCCGTGGTTGGAGATGCTCTTCATATATTTACACAAAGTCACCATAAATGTATGTCATCAGTGCTGAAGCTAATGGGGTGTTTCATTAATGCTTTCTATCAAAAACGCCACATCATAACTATTTCTTAAAATTGTTTTTCAGGGGACATTTTTGCAGATAACAGTCACAACACTCCCTCATCATTCCCTCACTTAATCCTCTACTCCTTCCTCTTTTTATTCTCCATGCACAGTCCATGAAGGACTTAGCTTGAGGTGACTGAAAAAGGAAGTGATGTCATCGGTAGAGAAAGAGCCGCAACAAAATTTACTTGGATGAAAGTTTTTCATTCATGAACAGAAGTTTTGCAGATCACTTCCTAAATTTGCACCTTTTCTTATATAATGTATTCCATTATAATCACATAAATAAGTTAATAACCCTCTGGATAATTATGAAATGATTTTCCCAGATACATCTATTCAAATATATTTACTTTCATACACTCCTGTGTATTTTTGTTGCTTGTTTGTTTTGTTTGGGTCATTTCTCATTCATTTATTTGTGTATTTATGTACTGTTTTATGTATATTTCCTGGTTTTACTCTGCCATATTATGTTTAATACATATATCTATCATTTAAAATTGATTTACATGTGCTACATGTCTTACCTCGTATCACATTATGAATAAAATAGCTTTAAAAATACGTAGATATTCACATGTATGGCACCTTGTGAAAAACAGTTTTCTGGAAAAAAATGCATCTGAATGTAAATGACAAAATTCAAATAGGGTCATTTTTAATATGCTACAGTCCAGTGTGTCCTTCAGGATGATATCATATCAGCCATGTACATAGAAAACTAAAGCGATTCATTTAAAAGAAAAAAAATAAGTGGGGATAAAGCTGTCACCGGTGACTTTCTGAAAAGCTTTCAGGGTCTGTCAGACTTAACATGTGTTTTTTTTGAAAATTGTTGTTTGCTGCTGTATCCCATTTTGCCTTAATGATGCGTGAAAATGACTATTTGCAGCAGATGAAGTTTTACAACAGTGAAGCAATAAATGCTAAACCACCACACTAAGTTCAGCATGCTATGTTCTATCCCTCTAAGCTCAATTCATCCCATCACATCTTCATACTGGCTTTTAGTATAACAGACATTTCTGTGCTGACTGTGTATTAACGCTAATATAAAATGCTTCATCTGTTGTCTAAGATTTACATTGTGCGTTAAATGACCTACATCCTCGTCACTCTCCTGAAGCATCTGCAGACAAATGACAGTAAGTCTGACATGGTTTCTGACATGTTCATGTGCTGGTTGGTCTCTCCAGCACACTTAACCATCTGAGGGGAAAAAAAGGACAATAATAGTAGTTTTGTATATTTTAGCTCATTAACTACGAATTGTGCACACTTAACATTATTGCCACTCTCAGAATGATTATGATTTGTGTATGCACTGCCATGGTCCTTTAAAAGCCCCATTAGGGTCTGAGAGCTTTTCCTTGAACATGTTCAGTGACTATTTATCTTAAGTGGGAGACCAAGCAGTTAAAATAAACCCAGAATTATGGCTGTACATTATGGTTAAAAATTTTTTTAAAAAATCATATTGCAATTATTTTGACAGATTTTGTGATTGTGATATGATTCAAAATTTGTTTGTGAACAAACAAATATGCTTTTGTCAGATCTGAAGATCAAGATTTGCAGGCTGGAGCGTCTCTGCAGCCCCACAGTACTGCATTATAATGCTGTTTTGTCACATATCAGAATCAGAATCAGAAATACTTTATTGATCCCAGAGGGGAAATTGTTGTATATGTTGTATATATGTTTAATTGCAGCTTCTCTGATTTGGAGATTGCACTTGGGCATATTTGCGATTCTAGTTAATGTCTGCCATCCGGTCGGATTCTCCTTGAAATCAAATGAAACGAGCCTGTGTTTACATGTTCACAGCCAAAGTTACAGTGAGTGATACGTTAACCTATCGCAAAAAGCACGAGGGGATTTTTATTTAAACAGTTTTAATTTTTACATTATATTTTGTAGTTATGGTGGAAACACTCCCATTTTTTGTCCACCGGGGCCTCCAAAATAGTTCATTGTAGCAGCTTTAACATTCATAAGCTAATAAACCATTAATAAATGGTTTATAACACACTATATTATATGTAATTCCAACTATTATACTGTGTTATGGCTGTGCTGTCAAGAATGTATTTGAATTATATGGATAAAACATAACAAACAAAAAGGCCTCTTATTATACATCTACTTAAAAAGCATTATAAGGTTTATATTATTATGCTGCTTGCAAAAGTCATGTAAACAAGCAGACAGTGCCAGAATAAAGTGTATCACTGATTTACAATAGACAGTTTGATGCAGTTTCCTAATTGAAGTGTAATGTGCCCTTTCAATTAGACATGTGGCATTTCAGATTTAATGAAAAGTACTCTTGATTTCCAGTCCAATTATACCTGTTCCACTAGTAAGTGCGTCATAATTTTAATATTATATCCAAAATTGGTCAAAATGAGCTTTCAGTTTCAATAACCAAATCAAAAGGCAGAATAATTCCTTCTCACAGTATTTTTTTTCCCTCCTCTCCACCCCTGTCTACTTGCATCGTCCAGCGTGTGTCTGAGGAAAATAACACTTCAAGGACAACACAGTGTGGCTTACCGGCTGTTATATCACACTCAATACCATACAGACTATCTTTTTAAAGAAGAATATGAAAGCGTCATAAAAGGCATAAAACCGTGGCATAGCTGTCAGGTAAAAATCAAAAATTTAATCAAATCATGACCTTTAAATCGGAAGTCATATCGAATTTGTGGAATCATGACACTAACGAACTAGCTCGTGATTTAACAAACTCACCAGGAATGCTAAAGTGTGTATGGTTTGACTGACAGTGACTAAAATAGATGAATTAACATACAGTAGGTATAATATGGAAACACAGACCTAAATAATGGGCTTAAATTGAGCCCTTTGATATGGATATGAGAAACAGACTCCCAGCCATGATTTTGTATTCCAAGTCTATAAACGTAAATCTCAAATGACTTGCTTTTTATTTCGGGCATCCTGTACCCTCTATTGTGTGACAGAGGCGCCGCCAACAGCAAATTCACACTTTTGTTTGCTTACATGCAGCGTTTCCCAGATGTCATTAAGCACATGGATCTGGATGAGCGCAAGGAACACCCAGAGGTGTGTCTGTATTTTCATGCTCAGTTGAGGAGAGGCGACTTGTCGCACGGTGTCAGAATCCATCAGCCTGTTCCTGACCTAGAATTTTAAGCACAGATCTAATATCTGAGGGAATGAAAACAATGGATGTCTCCATTACTCCCCAGGGCTCCGAGGCCTCAAGAATAGCTTCTCTCCTCTTCTATACTGCCTGTCTGTTTTCAAGTCAGAAGATAAATGAGCATGCTTTGATACAGCTTGAGGAAAAAAAAAAGAACGTCAGAAGTCCCCATGGAGTCCTAAACAAGGAAGCAACGGTGTGGAATAAAAAGGAATGGGACAGAGATCCAAACTTAATGCAGGGCAGCACCGCGTTTTATGAAACTAGGCTGTCCTAGTCGTATCCCTGGTCATTTCCCATAACCTTCAAAGGGTAACCTAATTTGCTCATGTTTTGCTAAGAGACATCCAAGGATAAAACGGTGTTAAACAGTGACCATTTTTCGTTTAATTTTGAAGATCACCAGCTAATCGCTTTACCGATATTGTCTCTTTAAGATCACAAATGTGCAGCGAAAAATTAAAAATATTCCCTGAGCATATCTTAATGTCTGTGATCCTTTACTAATGGTGGTTAATGAATGTTTAGAGGCAAGGCAAGTGAACAAGTGAACTACCAATGCCCCTGTAAACAAGTAATTAGTGCTGAAACATATGATGCTAAATTACCTTGCAGTCTGCATCATCATTTAATGAGGTATTCAATCAAAGAAATCAAACATTAAATTGCTAATTTGGCCACTGATACATAAGAAATGCACCCAAATGTTCAGCGAGACTTTATCTTTTGCTTGGGTAGCAATGCATCACAGGGTTGTTGTACTATAATTTGCTTTCACTCCATCATAAATCTGTGTTTATCTGTAGCACATCTGTATATATTAGGGATGGGGGGGGGGTACACTTATCTCACAATTTGATACTATCACAATACTTGGAATATGCATTGCTATTCCTCAGTATTGCGATTCTACAAGTATTGCGATTCAATATTGCAATTTTTGTTTGCTTTTTAAACACTAGACCAGTTGAATCATACACTTCTGGAGACTGTATATATAAAGCCATATTTCTGAGAACAATGCAAATCGCTTGTAAGTCATAATTAAAATACTTTTTGAAGCAAGCTTCAGCTGTTCCTGCTCAGCAAGCTAGCATCATAAGAAAAAAAATAAAATAAAATAAGATAAAAGGCCTGGCTGCATTTTAAAGCCACTGAGAAACCTGAGTTTGACCCTTTGAGGTTGCTGTGGCTGGTCAGTGTGGAGAGTTAAAGCTGCAGAGTATCAGATTGAATTAGCAACGTGAAGTCAGCAGATATTAGTTTGTTTCCACAGATCTGGGGAAATATATGCCTGAATGTACAAGCACACGTGTTGTTTTATGTTAAGCATGTGAAATACAGCTGTTATTTCTGTCCAAGTCCTCACTAACCGCACCTTTAAAATCAAGATAGGACCATCATGTGTTTAAAAAAGTCCATAGATTGTTTAATACAACATACCATATTCTCAACAATTCAACATCAACAAAATTTTGTTAATTAAAAAAAAAATCTGCATATTACCTTTATTGCACAGAACAATTTGAATGTATTTTCCATAGATTTCTTTTTTAGTACCTTTTTTTTTTGTAAAAAGTTGGCTTGGACTACATGGTCAATATAGTCCAGGGTCAAAATAAAAAAAAAGGAGTAACTGAAACAGAAAAACAGAATCCCGGGATCACTCGGGACCAAAAAAGGCTAGGTACAGTAGCCACACTTTGAACGAAGAGAGCATTCATAATCAGCAAGAGGGAGAACCATGAGCCATATCCAGTGTTTTTTTTTTTTTTCCTTTATGCAAAACGGATTACACCAAAGCTGCTTCAGATTGCTCCATGGGTGAAACCATCTGTGTCACTCCACCCATCTGCATATTCTGTCCATACTTCCAGCCCATTACTGTGTCGTTGTCTGTAATGTCATCCATCATAAATAACTTAGCCTTTATCCTCACACACGTTTGCCAAGCCCAGCTGTCCACAGTGTGTACTTGAGAAGGTAAGGCTGTAACCTCAGATTTTATATGCAGGGCCAACTGGGAGCATAATATGCGCAGTTCTTTTTTTCCCCTGACAAACAATGCACATTTCTGGGGAATAGCAAACCTGTAAATGATCCTGGAAGGTAATATTTCCATGGCTTTGATGGGGGGAGGGTGGGTGGGGGGAGCATCGGCATAAATAAATCATTGATTTCATAAAACAATCAAGAAAAATAACCAACAATGAAAGAAATATTCTACAGTTTGAAGAGCACATTGTATCCAAAAACATGAGCACCACAACTTGTATTCCTCACAATCATGTTGAGCACAAAATAATACCATTACATAATAGTTTTTGAAATGCAATTTAAAAAGTCAGGGATAAGTGCTCATAATACCAATTCCAACCGTCCTGTTTGATGGCAAAAACCTTAGGATAGATGCCGCATCTATTTTGTTTGTGCAGAGCATCAGATCAACAATATCTCACGTTTCCGTCTGTATCATGCCCTAAATCCATGCGTGAGCATGGCCTGGGTTACAGCTGCAAATTAGGGATGAGCGACACTGATACTGATATCAGATACTGGCCTCAAAGGGCTTTATCAGAGCATTTCCCCGACGCTAAATCCTATATTAAGACCCACGTTTAACAACAGGATTTTCTGCTACTGTTCATCACTAAATATTTTTCTATCCGTCTTAAAATGGAATTATTCTTACATACCTGATTTTTACAGTGCAGTACTGTGAATTGATAGTAAAATGCACTGATTCATCTCTGTATTACTGATTTTCAGAGCATTTATTTTTGTGTATCATTCAGTTTTCAGGTCACACGATGACCGATGTAAACTGTTTTTTTCAGTACCATTCATTGTACTTTCTTGGTCAAGAAGAGGGCTTTAAATTAGCTGCTTTGACATTCAAATTAAGTTATAGTACATCACTAACAGCTTTCCCCCCCTTATAATATAATTGATTCATACAATGTTGAGTATTTCTGCTAATTAACAACTGGGGCATACTTTTTCATCAATTTTTTATCTGGTATTGTGACACAGATATACATTTGATGGATTACAGAACAATCATCACTGTAGGAAAGAAAAAGACCATATGCATCACACAGCATTTACAAATGTAACACTGACATATTGTAATGATGATGTACTTGAAATGCATCAACGTTGTATAAATGTGCTCATCAAGCCATACAAATCTCATTCATAACTTGACATCTAACCTCGGAAACAGAAAAAACAAACACTAAATAAAAGAATACAGACAAAAAACAGCGATGGCCAAAGTATGATGTGCCCCTCACATCCTGGCTGTTTGAAGTGTTTTTCTTTTCTGATGTATTTTTCCCCAGTATAAATCCACAGGAATATGAACTGCTTATGACAAATCTGACTTTCAATTAATGTCCCCACAGGCCGTGTAGAAACCACCGATGCACTGTGTGCTTTCATTCCCTCTCACTTGTGAAAGTCAGGAACTGCCCTCCTCTCTAGTACTTCAGTCAGGAAAAAAACATGTTACTCTATGTTAACAGACCAGGATCCACAGGTTTGTAAGAGAGGAAAGAAAATGTCTTCTTTTCCCATTTGTCTTATTTTGGAGTTCAAAATTAATAAATTCCACAGCTCCGTTAAATCATTTTCATGTTAAACTTGCGAGGAGCATCCACTGTGCTGCTGCTCATGCCAGCGTCCGATTTCCGTGGCACATACTCGATCTCGATGTTGTGCTTGGTGTTGCCTTTACCTCTGCTCCAAAGGAAGAGCAGCACCAGGCAAAACAAGACGACACCGAGAAAAGAGATGAAGCCCATTGTGGTCGCAATGATCAATGTCTTTATATCAAAGGGGAAAGGGACATTGGGTCTTGTACCGTTAGCACCAGTTTCTGTGGGCTGGTTGGAGATGAAGGCAAAAGTCTTGTTGGGCTGGTGTGGCCAGTCAGGCGAGTAGCTATGAATGTGCAGGTGAGCGAGAGAGGTGTCATTTCCGCCTGCGTTGCTAGCTATACACACATATGTACCATTGTCTTGAATCTGGGCATAGCGCACCTCAAGGGTACCATCTGGCAACACGGACAGCCTTCCAATTGTCTTGGTGGTGATGAACTTTTTCTGTGGTGATAGCCACATTATCACTGGAGCAGGATCTCCATCTGCTTGGCAAGCAAAATGAACAATGGCGCCTTCATCGACAAATTTCTGCTGGGGTTTGCGATCCCTAATCCTAGACTTGCGACACGTGAAGTAGTTCGGCTGCAGAACATCCGGGAAGTCTTTGAATTCTTTGCCTTGGACAAACTCGGGGGAGGCACAGGTAGGCTGCTGCCTGTTGAAGTTCAGTCTCCAGCGTCGTCGGAAAACCCATAACAGTCGGCAGTCGCAGGCCAGGGGATTATCGTACAGGGCGAGGGTTTCTAGGTTGCCAACTGAATGGAAAGCGGACTCCTCTAAAGTGCTAAGAGAGTTTCCAGACACGTTTAGAATCTTCAGGTAGTTTAGACCACGGAAAGAGTAGGGCTCAATCATCGCCAGTCTTCCTCCTACCAGGTGAAATTCCTGCAGACGCAAAAGATCATGGAGCTTATTCCCCTCAATGGTATGGATAGGGTTATAAGAAAGATTAAGAAAGCGCAAATAAACCAAGTGCCTCAGGGCTACATAAGGAATTGTGGTCAGGTTGGCATTTGCGATGGTCAGCGAGGTGAGATTTAATCCATACAAGCAATTTGGGGTCATCGTATCCAAATATGGCCAATTGGCTATTTCCAACACTTTCAGCCGATAGAGCCGTTTAAAGGAGTAATCCCGTATGACGTTGATGTTGAGGAGGCGCAGCCTCAGAGTGATCAAACTGTGGAGGTGGGTAAAAGCCTCTGTTGGCACAGAGGACAAGTTGCACTTCTCAAGACTCAGGTGCTCAAGGCTACTCAGGCCATGAAAAGCCCGGTGGGAGATGAAAACCAGGTCATTATCGCCCACCTCTAAAGAGCGGAGGTTGTACAAATCCTGGAACATGTAGTCCAACAGGATGACAATCTTGTTCTCACTTATGTCCAGCTGCGTGAGATTGCTCAGACCTGTGAACACACCGAGCTGGATCAGCTTAAGTTTGTTGCTACGCAGCCCCAGTGTCCGCAAGCCGTAAAGGTTGTTGAAAGCTCCAGGTTCAATGGTGGAGATCGTGTTTTCACTAAGCTCCAGGTGTTCCAGGTTGGGGAAGTTGGCAAACTCGTCCGGGTTGATGGTTCTGATGCGGTTCTTGCTGAGGTCCAGCAGTTTCGTTTCTGCGGGGATGCCCTCAGGAACTGTCATGAGCTTCTTGCGGTGGCACATCACAGAGCGCTCTTGAACATTGCACTCACAGCGAGATGGACAGCCTGTGGTGGAGCCAGACAGCACGGTGCCCAGCATCAGGATCAGAATGGGCTGCCAGCAAGCCACCAGGTAGCTGTGCCCAGTCGCTTCCCCGGCCGCCATCTTATCGGTTACCTGGGGAGAGACAGAAATAAGAAAAAACATTTAGTTCCAACATGAAATTCATACAACTGTTACACTGATGACTTCAACTACCCACCATTTCAAAAAATTGTCAGCTCTTTTTCTTTCTTTTCTTTTTTTTAAAAAACACTAGGGAAATTCAATGCAGATTGTAAAACATTAAAATACATCAGTCTGAACACAGACAATATGAGAAAATTCAAATGAGGTTGTATGGCGTGGTTTGATATCATTGAGCTATGGGCTCATATTCAAATATGCTGTTCTCTGCTCAATTCAGCAATTTCACATCATATGTGGTGCAAGTGGAGGACACTGGTATGAACTTGTATTAAAACAGTCTTATTTGCAGCCAGATTGTTACTTCACCTATCATAAGTCCTAAAAGGATGCCTTTCTTGTGTGACCAAATTCCTAACAGAACACAGAGCATGAATCCTGCTGCAATATTCACGACACAGAAGATTATTAGAGGTGGGCGGTTATGAGGGAATAAGGTATGTGCGAGCATAATTGAGAGTGCTGACTATTTTGAATTCTGCATCGCTCACTTTTCCGCACAGAACTGTAAAAGGCACTATTATGGGGCCTATTTGTGACATAGAGGAAGAAGAAGTACTGATTCTAGAGAGAAAATCAAAGGCTAAATAATTCTAGTAATCTACATAAATCTTGCGCTGCACCCTCACTGCATCTGCTGTGGAATGCTGAGCACCATTTCCACTGCACACCTTTGCTACGATCAATCAGTCAATGCTATCACCCTGATATAAAGTGAAGGGCCGCAGCTTCAAGTGGAATTAACAGCATTTTTCAGGCGGTAATCCAATTCATGCTGTGTCACAGACACATATGCTGAGCGCATCTGTGGTTTGTTCTGGTACCATAAAGTTTTTTTTTTCACCCCCACTCTTTTCTTCCTGCTTCCAGCCTGAATTTGCTGTGTGAGTTTAAAAAAAACAGCAGGGGGGGAGGAGGTGGAGCAGCAGTAGCAGGAGGATGCAATCAAAGACTGATGGTGGCAAGTGTGATGTATGTGCTGTGGCTGACACTCGGCTCACACAATCTTTTACGATAAAATATAGACCATACGCCACCAGGTAATTGGATACAGAGAGATAAATACAGGGTTTAAGAGCAAAAAACAAATCGTATTTAATTTCGATGTCTTCTGTTAGCATGCCTCCAGCCTATCCGCTAACAATGCTATGAACAATTGATTTTATCGTCTCAGAATTTCCAATTATATGCAAAGACCCATGATGGCACCATTTATATTATGAAATGAGTTGACTATAGGTGCATTTATACTTTGATTTGAAGACAATTATTCTGACATATTAATTGTATGAGGAGTTCGGTAGTGAAAAGCAGGCTGACTTAAAGAGTAATGATGAAGGTTTTAATGAATCATTTCATCTTCACATAAAGGACGTTATTTCTAACATTCAGGCACATGGAGCTAGATTGTAATTCACTGACTTGATGAAATGTGCAAGAAAAAAAAAAAAAAAACAGGAACAAAATCCTTCACATCTAATTCACACTCATCAAGATGTGTCTCGGGGGGGACTCCTGTCTCCGCGTGATGGCTGTTGTCACAACACATAGAATTTCGCCAGTGGTATGCAGTTTCATCTCCTGCTCCAAATTTGTCTTTAAAGTCGATTGCTAGCTGGTCACGTGGTGCTTTTTTTCCTGATTCACAGAATGTTTGTGATGGAGGATAAAGCGCACTTTTATGCTTCGGCAGATTTCATGGACCATATTACATGTGACAGATTGAGACTGTAGAGGGGGGGGGATCTGTGATAATATGGTTGACACTTAATTATGGGGTGACATGTTACTACCATTGTGGTCACCGCTAATAACTTTTTCCCACTGAACCAACAGACAACTGGACATCAGACTCATCAAAAGAAGGGGTTTATGGGTTAGATTTACTTCACTCAATTTCATTTTATTCCCTCCGAGGTCAGAGTTCAAATTGGGGATTTGATGATACCATCTGTAATCAAGTGAAACCAAGTGATTTCAAAACAGGCAGAGATGATGGTACATTCGGGATCAGAGACCTGCACCAGAGCCTGCTGTGGTCCTCACTGCCTCCAGCCATACTTAATCATTCTTACTCCTTAGCCCACATTGATCAAGTCGGTGCTGAGCGCTGCGAGATGGAGCGGTGAGGGGCTTTGTATGGCATGCTAAGACACCTAAGAAGAAGGAGTGGCCTGATCACGAGCTCAATTCCATCTGTCACCCTCTATCATGCGGATATCGCATATTGGGTATCAGTCAATGAGATGCTATTATGTTCAACTCTATTACTACTGACAGTGAAACCCAATCAGGAAAATGATCAAATCATAATCCCTTGTTGGTAAAGCTCCACGACTGCAACTTCAGCACCCCAGTCGGGCTTCTTAATGAGCCCGTGCGCTCCCCTGCACAGGGTCAAAATCTCCCATAAAATAACACTGCACTTGATTACTCAATCATAACACAGTCACGATCAATTCAATTTCAGGATCCATTAGAAGGAGACAATGTTACTAAAGCTTTTACGGCCGTTCCCTCAAAATGTGCGCCCATGTTTTTTTCATGACAGCACAGCTCCGACATTTATTGCACATGGCTTCGGCGGCGAATGTGCAGGGAAACGAGTGAGGACGGGGACACATTAAGATGAAGAATGCCATCTACGGGTAAACATTTGCAGCTCTGTTTTGTTAATGATCTGGTGTTATCATTCCCTCGCAGGCATGTAGTCTGAATGCAGTTCTTCATTCCAATCAGCACTCCAGCGAGCTCCCAGAGAATTACATTAATTGAGGTGAAGTGAGAGGGGGGCGTGCTTCTCAAAGAAATGAATGTGGTCGAGGAGAAGTGAGACAACGTTGCTCAATAAATGAGGACCCACTGGTCCAAGACCAGTAATAACTAGATCAATGAATGGCAAGATTAATGCCTTTATGACAGAATCCACTGGGATCCTGAAGATGCTGCTTCATATCGGGAGGTAGATGGTGCCCTATGCTCTTATTACTACAGAGCGGCGTAAGAGTAACCATCTCATCAGTGAATGTACGGTCATAATTAAATAGACAGTAAGTACTTTTTTTGCGTCCCTTTCCACAAAATAACCATCTGTGATGGTTAATTGGTCCCAAGGCTACACTTCCTCTAAGTCAAGTTCAGTGTCAGTGTCATTGTCTTTCCTTCCCTCTACAGGACCCCTACACCTCCCCTGCAAGAAAGACACATTGTTGTTGTACATTTTTTTGCGTTCAGAGACTTTTATTTTGGAATGCTATTTTGCAAGAATTCATTTGTTTCCGCTTCCTGTCACTCCGCTCATTCTCATTCTCACTCAGGTCACTGACAATGTGCTGTCAGGTTCACTCAGTTCTGTCTGTATTTTTATGAAGTCTTGTCAATGATAAGTGTAGTTATTGAATCACTCTGATGTCTGTACAGACTACTTTCAGTAATTAGCCTGGTCAGCTAGCCCAGCTAGCTTGCCTTGCTGTGAACACAGTGAAATGTATTCCGATACAGTTACTAATTACCTGTTAAAAAAGACAGTAGTTAGTAACTGAATCCAATATTAAAGTAACGTAACTTGATTACTTTCCATAACTTTGCGATTGCCTCAATACCAAATGTGGTGAAATTGTTTAGCCGATTATAATATTTCTTCCTTCCTTTTTAATGCATGAACGCACATTTAGATCAATAGCAGTATTGAATGTAGGTTTCTTGGTTAAGTATGCTATTCAAACTTCAAACTCAAATTTCAAGCAAACTGCCATTTAAACTAGTTTTTGAGTGCTTGACAGAATTTGCACAGCTGGAAGAGCTGTAATGTGTGTATCCTATATGATAATCCCTATTTTTACTAAATGTATATCTAATCTGATTACATCTCTTTCCTCTGAAACTGTAATCGAATAGTTACCTTTTTTGTGTCCTAATTATGTAATCCAGGTACATATAATCTGTTACTTCCCAGGCCTGCGCGAGCACACATTTAAGATGGTCACTGCAATAGTTGTTTAGTATTCACACAGTCACACAGAGAGTATGCTGATCTCATTTTACAGCCCTTGAATGTTTTTAGTTAATTCTGACTATCGGTAATGAGCGAGAGATATGCAGTAAAGAGCTGAAATCCAATTTCTCTGACCGGAGCCCTGAGCCCATCAGTCCTTCCCCACCGGCGAGCCATCCGCCTCCCCAAAGCAGTCATCCTCGGGGAAACCCTTAAGTTCACTGGAAAGTTTTAATAAAATCTGAGCAGTTGTGTCTCAAATGAAGAAACATTTCGCCACATGAGGGTTTCGTTCAACCTCCTTTAACCAGGTTTTTCTCATTTCTCACATTTTCATGTTTTGAATCTGGGACCCTTTATCAGAAAACAGCATCTCTAATTCTTGAAGAAATCTGAGGTGTGTTTAAGCCATTAAGGCTGAAATTCAGACGCCTTAACTGTTACTATGACTACACAGCCATGAGTTATTAAAGGCTTTTTCAATCGTTTCTCTATTATGTTCCTTAGATTTCTTCAACAATTCTAAACTTTGGATCCAAACACCAAAGAGCACCAGAGGGACTTCTTTCTTTTGCACTCGAGGTTGCAAATTTTGTGCATTTTCCTTAACCAGTATTTGAAAATGCTAACAATTGATTAATCATTAATCATTCTTTTTTTTCTCTCATTTTTTAAGTTCAAATGCCCCTATTCTACAATGGTTTCTCCTCAGATAAAGCAATGTCAAGTGAGGCACAATTACTGCCATTTCTAGACGATTAATTATCAATTAATGCAAATTTAATTAAAACGTGACTGAGCATCTAATTTCTCTTTCTTCTGCAGTTTATCTTCGGTCCTCTATATTTTAAAGCTAACAGTTATATAATGAATACAGGCCTAACGGAAAAAAAAAATGAAGGCACAATTTTTTAATAATTCTGAGTCTCGGGTAGGCTCTCTCTCAGAAGGATGAAGATATTTTTGACTCACTGTATTTAAACCCATGTTTAACAGGTTTCACGCACCCACCTGTGGTACACTATTTTAATTACTTTCTGTCCGTGTGTAGGTTAAGACGCTATCGCTCCGCTAAATCTCGTTCCTTGCGCATGAATGGGGCTGTCTGTCATCATTAAGTTCTCCACAATAAGCACAATCAAACACAAGTGGGGAGGGGTATTGTTAGGACTTAACCATCACCCAAAGCCTTGGTTTACCTGTCACGAGACATCACTCCTGAGCCTTGTTAAATACCATAGTTAAATACCTGTAAGCTTATGGGAAATCCCTGCATGATGCTGACGTTATCTGCAGCACAAAGTGTTAAAAGCCTTTAAAGCCCATTCCTCTGCAAACTGCTTAGTCAGCTGCCTGGCTAATCCTGAATGGGCAGACCCAGCTGCAGAATGTTATTTACTGTACTATTTGCATGATGGTAATAGTCTATCCAAGACAATTTGCAGTAAGCAGATCTCCTCCTTAAGTAGATATAACAAATTCATAAGGGACAGAATGTTTTTTTTGTGTGTCTTTAATTTTTAACCAACACCATGCCATGTTATTATCATTTCAAAATTAATGTGTATCCTAAAAAAGAAAAAACATTCTACCCAGCTGCTGAGATTATAAGCTCAACTGCTTCTTAAGATGCTTACTGGTTCTCATTCTTAGTTATAACAGATAACATATATATTGACAGCCACATTTTGGCTAAATCCATCTTAACCAGGAGGGTCTGACCTTTAGCTCTGCGAGTAAGATCGCTTTCACACTGCTATAATGTCGTCTAGCTGAATTTCCGGAGAAAGGTTACCCCTTGTGTCATTGAGAAGCTAAGCTGCCTGGTGGGATAGCTGGCTGGAGCCGGGCCTGTGAAATGGCAGGGCTTAAATGTAAGCCGACGCCCGACAGATGGACAGCAAAGCCCTAATCCAGGCGAAGAAGCTGGTTGGTGCAACAAGGTGCAGAATTCCTACAGTGGCCAGCTGTTGTCCTGACGAAACTCTGCCATGAAACCTGTCTACATGTCCCTCCTGAACTTCACCTCCAAAAGGGGTCATTTGCTCTGATTCTGTGCAGGTGCTCTGCTTACTGATGCTCCAGCTAAAATACTTAATGTGAGAAAAGATTCAGAGTGACGAGTAAAGAATCAACAGTCGTTTACATTCAGCAGCATGCACAAAACGGAATTTAAAAAAAACATAAAGATGTGTTAGATTTAGCCTACCCTCACTGATATAAAGCACATCAAAATAATGACTTATTATCTCAAAATAATGACTTATTATCTCAAAATAATGACTAGTATCTCAAAATAATGAATGGCATTTTAAAATATTGACTTAGCATGTCAAAAATAATGACTAGTATTTCAAAATATTCACTCACCCCCCAAAAATAACCTAGAATCTTAAAATTTTAACTTAATATATCCAAATAATTAGATTTTTTTCTCAAAATAATAACCTTGTATCTCATATCATCATATCTCGGTCCTAGAAAACACTGTCATTCATCAATTTATTGATTGATTTCTTTATTTTCACACAGGCAGCTGACCTTGGATGTGACGGAGAGATATTAATGGTAGGAAAATGAATGAATTTAATGTAGGCCTGTTGTTGTTGTGGTCACAGGATAAATGGTTTTGTTGTATCTCGTGTATTTTTGTTGCTTGGTTTCTTCATTGCTTTCATGATCGCAAATACTGACTAAATAAACTGGACAGAAATCCTAATAAATTAGGTGGGATTTACCTTCAAGAGGAAACAAACAAATTGTTAATAATGATTCAAAATTCTGTGCAGAGATAAATGGTCTACACCTGTCTCTTATACACATCTTTCAAAATTAATGTGTATCCTAAAAAAGAAAAAACATTCTACCCAGCTGCTGAGATTATAAGCTCAACTGCTTCTTAAGATGCTTACTGGTTCTCATTCTTAGTTATAACAGATAACATATATATTGACAGCCACATTTTGGCTAAATCCATCTTAACCAGGAGGGTCTGACCTTTAGCTCTGCGAGTAAGATCGCTTTCACACTGCTATAATGTCGTCTAGCTGAATTTCCGGAGAAAGGTTACCCCTTGTGTCATTGAGAAGCTAAGCTGCCTGGTGGGATAGCTGGCTGGAGCCGGGCCTGTGAAATGGCAGGGCTTAAATGTAAGCCGACGCCCGACAGATGGACAGCAAAGCCCTAATCCAGGCGAAGAAGCTGGTTGGTGCAACAAGGTGCAGAATTCCTACAGTGGCCAGCTGTTGTCCTGACGAAACTCTGCCATGAAACCTGTCTACATGTCCCTCCTGAACTTCACCTCCAAAAGGGGTCATTTGCTCTGATTCTGTGCAGGTGCTCTGCTTACTGATGCTCCAGCTAAAATACTTAATGTGAGAAAAGATTCAGAGTGACGAGGAAAGAATCAACAGTCGTTTACATTCAGCAGCATGCACAAAACGGAATTTAAAAAAAAAACATAAAGATGTGTTAGATTTAGCCTACCCTCACTGAAATAAAGCACATCAAAATAATGACTTATTATCTCAAAATAATGACTAGTATCTCAAAATATTCACTCACCCCCCAAATATAACCTAGAATCTTAAAATTTTGACTTAGTATATCCAAATAATTAGATTTTTTTCTCAAAATAATAACCTTGTATCTCATATCATCATATCTCGGTCCTAGAAAACACTGTTATTCATCAATTTATTGATTGATTTCTTTATTTTCACACAGGCAGCTGACCTTGGATGTGACGGAGAGATATTAGTGGTAGGAAAATGAATGAATTTAATGTAGGCCTGTTGTTGTTGTGGTCACAGGATAAATGGTTTTGTTGTATCTCGTGTATTTTTGTTGCTTGGTTTCTTCATTGCTTTCATGATTGCAAATACTAATTAAATAAACTGGACAGAAATCCTAATAAATTAGGTGGGATTTACCTTCAAGAGGAAACAAACAAATTGTTAATAATGATTCAAAATTCTGTGCAGAGATAAATGGTCTACACTACACAGAGATCAGTAGTCAACTGATTGCGGTTGTTAAAAATGTAAAAGTGCTGTTTCTTTGCACCCAAGTTCACCCACGCTCCTAATTTTTTATTTTTATTTTACAGATGTGGCTGGGTGTTACGTGTGAGAGCGCGAGCGTGTGTCCTCATGTGATGTTCCATCGTTACAAAGCTCATTAGCCTCGTCTCCCCGGCTCTGTTGCATAGAATCGCCATTAATTATTATTATTATTTTTTTAAGGAGACGTGTTTTCAAAGAGGAACAGCCTCCAGAATGTCAGACTTTCATAAAGAGATTTTGGAAGGACTCGGATCAGCATTCGCTAATGAGAACCCACTCTTCTCTCGCAACATCCAAAAAGAAAAATGAAGCCTGCCAATGGTTGTGTTTAAAGGAATAACACAAAAAAATCAGATATCATGTTCTAAGCAAAGCCAGATCAGAGTGGCACTCACGTTCAGTGTGTGTGATTGTGGCAAATAGTACTACCAGTTCTATATTTTATCACCATCTGACTACCTTAAAATCACAAATGCCTGTAGTTTTGTGCCTATGAATAATATATATGTTATCTAAAAGTCATTGCGTTCATTAGAACCATTATAATTTTTCAGCTGAACTCAGCGTGGGCAGTATGGTCTCTAAGAACAAAAACAAATGAGCATTTTGAATATGAGAGCTTCACAGGTGCCTCCACTGTTCATTTCACTCAGCTACAACAGGAAAGTAAGCTATTAATAATGTCACTTAAATCACTTCACTCTAATGCAGCCTGTATGACCAGAGAAAGACAGCGTATAAGCTGTATCAAAACAATTAATAACCGACATCAGTTTTATATCGATTTATCTCTTGGCTCTAAAAGCAATCAATTTAATCCCTCTGATTCAACCTTGATCACATTCCCTCAGAGTGCCTCTAAAGTGCAACAATATAAGACAAAGTTGTTCTGACACTGACTGTGATTCATGTTAAGCTCAGTTTTTTTTTTTTGCTGTGCATTTGAAGCTTATCAAGCACATTAGCCTCAGAAGTGAAATCTGCAGCCTGTACAAGCAAGTAAACTGGAAAAAAAATATTCACCGAATACCGATGCTTTATCTGTTAAAAATATGATCAAATGGAACTTGATTATGGTAAAATAGCGATTCTGAAACGGCACATCATTTTCTTTCTCCCGACAATCTGTTTCTTCTGTGTGCTGCCGGAAGTTTTGTTGATTTCAAACTAACTAGGCTGTGACTCGAGCAGCTTGCAGCTCTGTGAGGCTCTGATTAGGCGCAGCGGTGCTCTGAGCTAAATGCTAACATCTGAAATCCGACATGCTCACAATGGCAATGCTAAATGTTGATGTTTAACAGGTGTACTCTGCCATGTTCACCATGTTAACTTGCTGATTAGCAACAAGAGTGGTGGCATATTTTAAAAATTTGTCTAATTTCCACCCTATTTAATAGACTCCATGTCAGATGCCTGATCAGAAAAATACAGGATCTTAAATCAAAAGAAGCTATGATGCATATGAATAACTAACCGCTGTCAACCCTTCACTGAACTGGACAATCAGTCCATGTTCTGACCAGGCGCAACAGTTCATAAAGACGCATCAATGCACAGTATGTAAACTGACATATTTTAGTAATCGATGACATCTATTATGCTGACCAATCACCCCAGCCCTTAGGTATTTGGTCATGCTTATAATATGTTGTGTAGTGAAAATAGGGTTGTGAATTTTGTACATAGTTGCAAACCTTTTACTTTCAACTTTTGGTTAATCAAGATTTAAAAAAAACAAACACATATTCTCACATCTTTTTCTCACTTTAAGTCCAAGTTTAACTTTCCTTATTTAACAAATGGCTCCACCAGACAAAACAATGTCAAATGAGGCACAATTATTCATTCTTAATGGCAATTAACTGATTAATGATTGATCATTAACATCCCTAAGTTATTATTAAATATAGTCTAGATATATATGGCCTAATGGAATATGACAACAAAAGACTTGATCTTTTTAACCCATTAACAAACTGGAACGATGCAGTGGTGAGTGGTTAAAAATCAGATGTATGTATTGAAGCAGCTGCGGTGCATCTTGAGTGTTTGAGAGCAGAAAGTAACTAAGCAGAACAGCCAGACTGTGAAAGATTGAGCTCCCCCAGAGAGAGCTGCTGGAATGGCCGTTTCCTTTTTTTTTCCCCCTCAAGGCTCAGAGAAAATGCTCCACAGGCGGGAGGGCTGCTGCAATCACACACACACACTCCAACAGACACAAAATGTATGTTTGTCTGTGTATTGCTTTGCCCCATAAAGCTGTGCCCCCCCCCCCCCCCCCCCCCTTACACTCTGAGTCCTGATCTTTCGGGTTGGGGACAACTTGCTGACAGAGCCTTCAGGACTTGAGGCGATTGTGTCACGGGGGCACGCGGTCACACATGGACTCTTCTCCAAACACCGCAGGAGATGCCAACCTTCAGTGCTCCGGAGCACCACTCGCTGCTGCTACACTAGCAAAACTGAAAAACACCACAGCCGTGGCAATAAAGGCGGGAGAAACAATAACCGCTGAAGGTCACAGGGCTTGTTCGTGTGAATTTTATACTGGATCCTCATCTTGGATGAGTGCTTTGGTGTGTGGGCTGAACCTGGCTTGTTCTAGTTTGTTTAGTTTGCAAGACTGAAAGGCCAGCACTAACAAGGCCCCATGAGGTGCTTTAAGAAAGTCTGTTTCAAGCAATTGGCCAAAGAAGTTTTTTTTTTTTCCACTCAGAAGTTCTGGAGATATTTTATTAAATTTTCAGATGACAAACTTTGTTTCACTGGCTGTTATAAAAAAAAAAGGCTATAAAAAGGTAAAAGGGCATAAGACCAAAGATGCTGAAGACTGCTGCAGTGACAATCTGATTAATCAGTAACACTTTATAATAACCATCATTAATAAAGGTTGAATTGATAATTTATTAAACTTTAGTTATTTCACTGTTAACAAACGTTCACCTAATGTTTATAGATGCTTTATAAAGTAAATCTAAAGTTTAATAAACATCATATGCAGGTTTATAATGGCCATCCAGATAATGTTTATAGATGCACTGCACAGTGCTTATTAACCATATGTTCTCACTCCGTAAGAACGTAACATCACATAAACGTAACATAACGTGAGGTGGCATAATGTGACATAACGTCACATAATGTTACAATGACGACAACATACATATGTTATTGTAAATATCAGTTTCAAGTTAAAAATAGCATCCAATATGTTAATAGACGGTTTATAAACTGATAATTAACCACATGATTGCAAAAGTTAAGATTAGGATTTCTTAAAGTTTTAAAAATATTGATATTTTTTTTAATATTACATAAATTAATGAGAAAATAACATAAATGAAAGCATTACTAATAGTGAAAATAATTAATCATCATTTAAATGTTAAATGTTAACAGAGGAATAACTATTAATCAAAGCTTAATTAACTATCAATTGATGATTAATTGATTAGTTAATCCACAAAACACTGCCAGCAAGTTGGATAACTGATCATTACAGTAATTTATAAAGCATTAATGTCAGATATGACCTTGTTCTTTTTGGGCTGTTTGTGAGACAAAACAAGCAATTCAACATATAACAGCCTAAACAATTAATGAGTTATATGAAAGAATACATAATTCTGCCTAACTGTGTGTTTGAGCCTAATTATGCAGATATTTACAACAAAAACGCATATGTTGCTGCTCTTTACAAACAACAATTCAGTTAATTATATCTCTGTAGCAGATACGAGCTTATTAAAGGTTATTTCAAATTAATTGTTCATGGTATTTAAGCTCTGCTTTAGATCTTCGGTACACAAAATAGTCCCTGAGGCAGTATTAAAACTTCAGTGAAAATAGCCCCAAATACTTCTCATTCTTCAAAGTTGCTTTGCTCAGACTGAAAGGAAAAAAAAAATGCTGTGATTGTTTGCACTACATAGTATAAAGTGCCCACATAAGAATTAAGATAACTCGTAGTAAAGATACACATTTGTCTTCTGTGAACTAGTGTTATTCAATTCTTTTTCATCCAAAATTAAGGAACCTTTTCCGTCTTGAGCATACTGCACCCGCCAGCTTCTGATTAGGAAGAAACACTGAGGTCTCACCATTATTATTGTAATGAATTCACAGGCTATTGTGCAAAAAGCAAAGGAGCTTAGGAAAATAACACGTCCCCCCATTGCTGCTTTGATGAGCAGCCATGAAAACATTTACTTATGCAATCATCCATTTTTTTCTTCACCTACATGAGGCATCTACTTGTTTTTTTTTGCATATTTTAAATCCAATTTTAATTAAAAAAAGGCAGCCTGTAAGAGAGTCAGACCAAACTTCAATTTAAAATGAGATTCAGTAGCCACCTGAAATACTGCGACTGCTTCAGTTGTTAAAATAATCACATTAAAGGTTTTATTTTGAGTGTGATTACTTTCTATATGTGTTTTATTTTAACATTTGACAGCCGATTGAGGTTAACAACGTCAGACTGAAGGACATATAAAACACAAAACAAGAAAGTCTCTGTCGGCTCTCTCGCGTATCCTGCCAGAGCATCCAAACTTATTTAAATAATCCAGATTTTTTTGCTCCGAATTAATCATTCATGAGTGATGAGTTAATATTATGCAGCTAAATCAAGACCTTACCTCTTCTGCCGCGCGTAAGACATCGTGTCAGATTTAATTCAAGAATGACAGTACTTATGGAAATCAAAACAGTCCTCGAGTAGTGCTGTTAGGGAAGAATCTTTTTTATTTTTTATTTTTTTGAAAGGTGAGGATGTTAAAATTGTTAAATTCTGCATAAGAACCCTACTGGATAACGCCAAAAATAAATAAATTAATAATAATTGAAGGGTGGAGGGAGGATAAATGAACGTTTTGCGAGGGGGAGCGTGAACATATTACTCTTCTCACTCAATTTGTGAGTGAATAAATTTTTCCCTTAGATGAAGTGAGTGGATTTGGCAGTTGCTCTGGGTGTGTGTGTGTGTGTGTCTGTAGGGTGGGGGGGTGTTTGTGTTGGAGCGAGCTCCTGTGCTGGCTTATGGAACAACTGCTACATCACCTCATCCATATACAACATATATATCTGTAGGATGTAGCTTTAATAGCTACGACTCCACCGCAAGCTACACTGGTTCCTCAATTAAGGGAATCAACATGGAAACATGCATTAATTTCATAATGAATAATTTAAGCTGTATCTTATTGGCTGGTAGGAAGTGTGATGGGCACAGTGCGGCGCAGCTCAGGGCCATATTGACTTTAATTGTGACTGGCATCTACAGGCTTTCCTCCTAGTGTGGCGAAGAAAATGTCCCCTTTGCTTAGCCGGCCCTGCAGCTCACAGTGAGGCCTTTAAAGAGAAATGAGATGTAATTAGCTGATAGAGATGTGACCCCGATGCGGGAAATGCCACACTAATGCACTGGGATCAGACACTGGAGGATACTGCTGTTGCCTTAGTGGATAAAAGCGTAGATTACAGACAAACTGACGAATGGGAGCTGCAACAATTGTTTTCAGCATTCATTATTGTTGTATGTCAGTATCTGTGCACTGGAAGAACTACCAAGGAATGCTTGTCAGGCTGAAAAGGACCTTGCATTGTTGGAGAAAAAAAAAAGATCTTGGACGGAATACAAAAGAACAAAATTATGTTGCCACTCTCAGAACCAACATGTATGAGCAATTTAGCCATAAACTGGCCGTGCAATTATTCGCTACTTGCAGATGTATTGGTATCAGTGTAAGTGCTGAGAAATTGAGAAGAGATACCAAAAATATGTTTGAAATGGTTTAGAATCATTACAATCTGTCCATCAGAGAGCAGTGACAAGTCTGTTTTTCAACTGCAAAACGTCAGGATCAGTACACATATTTTTCACAATTGTTTAGCGGTTCCTTAGCAAAAATGCTCGTTTGTATTATTTGTTTATGTAAAAGAATAGCAAGAAGAAAATGATATATCACCCTATATTTAAACTCTGAAATATCAAAATCAACATCTGTTTTAAGAATCCATTATCAGTCCTGATTATCTATGCAAGTTGACTATGTATCGATCTATTTTATGACTTTTAGAGAGTGGTGTGTAATTGTTTGAATGCATGGTTCTTATACACGTCCTTATATCTAAACGATAGAGTATGTAGATTGCCATTGACTCCCAAAATGTCATATACGACCACTTGAGAGTACCAGCGACAGGCTTTTAAGACTGTAAGTCAGATGCCATAGGCAACGTAACGTTAAACATGCGGTTAACTTTGTGAAACGGCAGCAGTTTGTTTAGGTTTGGGGACATAAACAACTTGATTATGTTTTGGATAAGATCGTGGTTTGGGTTAAAATAGGTATGCTATGTATGTCCCGCGATGGAGGTCATGTGACCAAAGTCATGTATGTAACGAAACCTAAGTAACTAAAACTTTCAATTACTCAATGTAGTCCTTTGGCTTCACACGGGACATGAACGCCTGTTTCCTAGGTGAATGTCTCCTCCATACACAGTTTTTCTCACTCTTTATACTTCTCCAGTCATAACTGCTATGACCACTAGAGGTCGCCACCTAACAACAAAGGTAAATGAAGGTCGCAATAAGGTGCCTGTACAGATGACTTATTGGAGTTGGGGCTGATCTTCTCTCCTGGCTGTTATTAGCGTGAGTCTTTCAATCGTGACGTTGTTATTTTCTTAGCTTAGCTTCCTCAGCTACCCAGCTAACTTTGTTTCAAACCTCAGAGGTTGAACACAACTACGTTATAGACATCTGGTGCAATATCATCGTCCATCACTGTGGACATTTTCTTAGGTCATTTCAGTAGACATCGACCAATCCTACCACCCATACGCCCATTTTGCTGGTGATGACCGGCTAGTAAAGTCTGGGTAACATTTGACAATGTCAAGATTTCTTAAAAAATTTCCTTTTGAGAGAAAATGTTCAATATTACTTGCAAGGACATCTAATAATGGTGTCCTGAACTGCAACAGCCATTCCTATTTAAACAAGAATTCACTGGCATTGAACAGATTAAATCTGTTATCGCGCCATGTGTTTCCCAAGGCCTTCCTGTCTCCTCTATATGTACCATTTCACAACTCTATCCATATTTTCACCTCGAGTCAAAGAAGAATAAGCAATAGAACAATTTCCCTAGCCTCAACCTTGGCTCATTTTTCTCATTTTTGAAATGGCATAGTTTTTTCAAATACTTGTTTTTGTAGGACGCCCATGAAGGTGAACCTGATTTAGAGACAGAGAGGACAGTATTTCATGGGTTTAAAATGCGTGCTGGTGTAACTACACCTTCAGCAAGACACAATTTCATCTTACAACAATACATTCTTTGATAATTTTTTTTTCCCTCCACACAGCTTTTGATTTATGGCTCTCAAATGTACAGACTCTTGTATAAAACTGCCAGAGCAAAGTCACTTCAGTTTACCCATTTAGGATTTATCTCCTTCGATGACGTGGGCTCAGACAAAAACACTGTCTCATAAGTGCTTTATCAAAAAACCAGAGGTGCGTTATGAAAACTGCACATGAGCCAGCCGAAGCTCTGAGGCAGATTGTGTTTCTGCACCATAACAAAACAAAATGTGTGTGGTTTTTTTTTAGTTTCTCTCCTCTCCACTGCAATGTGAGAAAAGTCAAAAGGTAGATATAACCTTCCACAACAATTATTGACAGGTCTGCGGTCTACCCGTTCACCCTGTGTTTGTGTAGCGAGGGGATTCTGGCCGTTGTTTTAATGAGTGTTGACCCAGACTTTCATCTGTTGACTTTCAGCACTAAAATATAATGAGAGTGGACCCAGAACAACAAGGCCTCTGAAATTCATACACTGCTGCTCCAGCGCTGGCAAACAGTGACTCAGGTTCCCTGCTTCAACTAAAATGAATCACCTGATTGTATATGCAAACCAAATGGCGCCTGCTGAGGCATGCAAACTGATTGTAAATGAATCGTCCAAAGGCTACGGCCAGCTGGGTTATCGATTCAAACGGCTTTCTGTTGATAAAATAGCCTGGACAATTGACACATGCTGGCAGTGAAAATAATTTACAGTATTTAGGTTATAGTGGGATCCGTTACACACTGTAGCTCTTATACACACATAAGCTTTTGCGATGCTTGCACAGAAGGCTTGAATCCATCAAAAACAGAAACAATCCGGTGCACTTTGAGGGTGCGGAGGGTTGAGATTCATGGGTTAGTGAGGCGGGTTGTGTCTGAAGCCAGAGTTTTCAGTGTCATAAAGGTGGCTCTCTTTTAACATGGCTAGATCACCATGGTAACTTAAACTGAACACATTATCTGCTTTGGAGCTGAGGTTTGGGTAACACCTTACATTAAGGTGCTTGTAATAAGCGTTACTTAATGGGTAATATGGCCCTTATAAGATGCTTATTACATTATTGTGTTAATAAGACCACATAAGTGTTAGTAATAGCATAATTAACGTGTTTATTGTTAGATCATAATACATTTTTAAGCAGCCTTATAAGAAACTTGTTAACACTTTAAAGACTGAGATTGTTTGAGTCTCTTATAATTCTTTATAATGGTATTACAAACATTTATTTAGGTCAGCTAACTTACCTATTATATCATTGTTAAACCGTTACTTTAAGATTTATACATTCATGATTATGCATTTATTAGCAAGTGATTATGCACTTATTAAATGTTAACTAATGAATATGGGAGTACTGGATCAAAAGTGTTAGCAATGCTCATTAAGATTAATTAACCCTTTATTATGCACTTATTAACAACCCATTATTTTTTTTTAAGAACTGCTAAGAATGCATAATGAATTATGTAGAAATTTCCAAAAAGCAACTACAAAAGCTTCTAATCAGTGAACTCAATAATTGTGTTTGTGATGCTATTATAAACAAATATGTCATAATATTATATCATAATTGCATATATTAATTAGACTTTTATAAAGCAGTCTATAAACTATTAACACGTTTCTTATACGTGCTCATAAATGTCTTATAATCTATCAATAAACATGATTATTATGCTATTATTAACACTTATATAGTCTTAACACGTAATAATGTTAATAAGCAACTTACAAGGGCCTTATTACCTACCAACAAATGCTTATTACAAGCACCTTGATGTAAACTGTTCCAGAGTTTTTGACTAAATCAGCTGTAAAAAAGCGCCACCGTAATTATTTTCCTGATGATATTCTTCATGAGTGATAAAGATTCTCAGCTGAAGGAAGAGGTGATATTATGCAAAGGTGCTGAGCTGTGCGTTAGTGATGTCACCGAATGAAGACGTGTAATGTCATTTCTGTACAGCGGAACAAACTGTATGCATCGCTTTGCCACTGGAACCTCAGCTGGTGATGCAGAAAATTGTTTTTTTTTTCCCGTTTGCTTCGGGTCACATTAACAACTTAAAATGTTCCACAGCGGATCATACACACTAACACATTTATGGAGCAGATACAGAACATTTTGAATGATATTTTTAAGCTTGATCCTGATTTGCTGCCAGGTCTGTTTTTCTGCTGTGCTCAGAACACTGACTAGAAAATTTAAAATCTACCTATTTGAGATAAACCTATTTATCACGATTACTTTTCAATCAATAACATTCATGTTACTTTGATTTGGCCAAAAACTAAAATGATTTTCCATCTTCCATCATTATGGGACTGTGTCAGACCTAAGTTATCATGTTTAAACATGCTGTATGAAGTTTAATTGTTTATTGTGCCGCATTAGAAATAAACTGCAGGCACTAAGAGAGCATTTAGTCCATTAGTAATTTTCTGCCAGCATTCCTCTCTTGCCTTATTAGCTGCAGTCTCTGACTGGGGTTTTAGGTTTTGTCGAGCCAGCTCATGCAAATAAACCCTGCCTACGTTGAGCTTCCTTCAGTGCAGCCCTCATGACTGAGATGTTTGCCCAAACTGAGTGTACTACATGTTTTTCAAACCGCCACAGCCTCATCAATAAATCAGCATTCGATGTTTATATTTCTTCTCCTTTTCTAAGTATCATTTCACAAAAACAACCTAATGCCAATGCCTTTTTTTTTTCCCCCCCTCCACAATCTGCAGAGAGCGGAGTAGGCCTTTGACGACCCCACCGTGGCTCCAGTGCAGAGATAGGGGAGCTTAATCCATGTCCTCTTGAGAGATCGCCCAGAAAGATGAAGTGTTAATTAGCCAGATAAAGCCCCACATAATAACGCTATTGATATAGACTGGGAAATGAGGACTAAGCAGAACAAAAAAAACAAAGCCTACTGTATATAAGATGGCCGAGATGGGCTTGGGAGACCGTCTGCAAAGTAACTGCAGAGGATGGAAAAAAGGGGCACTTCGCTCTCACTCTCAACTTCCAGCGGGGGGGAACACTGTCTCATCTCTCTGAGCAATCCACCTGCTCCAAATTCTCTCATAAGAAGCTTAGAGAAAAATGCTGACCTTCATATAATCAAAGATTATGTGGAGGAAAACAACAACAGTTTTTTGGAGTACTTAAGCAATAGCACTCATGGGAGGTTCGAGCAATTAAAGGCAAAATTACTTGTCTAAGCTGTCCTTGTATCCTCGCGTTCCCTATCTTTGGTTCCCCGCAGTATGAGAGGAGGTCATAAAGATAGCGAAAAGAAGAGACTCACATCTCACTAGCTCTGCTAATCCTAGGGGGTACTAGAGGGAGCAGAATCTCCCTTTAAGAAAGACAATCTAGGTATTTCACATGCTACACATGGATCAATGACAAGGTGACTCTGTATAGTAATACCAGATGGCTTTAGGGTTGGCAAAGACACTGCGAATCCCTTGTGAACACTTGTGCAACCCTTAAAAGAAGTCACCAAAAAAAGAAACGCACAAGAACTTTATTCCTTAAAGTAATTCCACCCAAAAAAAAAAGATTTAAAATGGTGCATTTGTGTGTGGATTAAGAAAAAACCTCATTAGATTCTGAGAGCAACTCATATCAAAGCCAATCCAACCTCAATCTGCAGAGCCAGGAAGTGAGCTCCATTCTGCCACTCATCCCTTAATTAATGAGAATGACTGTCTTTATTTTTTTTCTTCCTTTGGTTCCCCCACAAAGAGCGGTGCCTTTTGTTGAAGCACGCTGACGGGCAGATGATATGCTTGTGGACACACGTTTTAGGATTTCATCTTTGTAGTCTCGTCATGTTAGCCCCGTTGTGATGTAACTTGTATGACATTTTGCGGAGGAGACGTAAGCCAACAGTGCTGAAACACTGCTAACTGTGCTGGAAAATCTTTCTAGATTTCTCTCTGTTTGGAAAAATATATATATATATATATTTGTGCAGTCCGGATGATTAAACACATTCTTATTTATAGACTTGGCCTAGGGAAGAGGTAGCGGGGATGGTGGCTTGAAAAAAACAAACAAACAAGCAAGCAAACAAACAAACATCATCCTACCTAAGAGCTACCTCATGAAACAAAACAGAAAGTTTCTGCTTCTGGGCATGAAGCTGTTGTACCGCATTAGTCAATTAATCAATTAGTTATTCAACAGAAAACTAATCGGCAACAATTCTGGTAATTGATTGATTGTTTCGGACATTAATTGAGCAAAAATGCCACACATTATCTGGATGCAGCTACTCCAGTGTGAGGATTTGCTGCTTTTATTAAATATTTTTGGGGTTTTAGGGTGTTGGTGGGACAAAAACAATTATAGTCTGTGGGCATGGGCGCCGACTTGGGATAAACATTGAGGCCTATGCAATGTTAGATAATGTGATGTGGTGAGAGTAGTAGGGATTAGTACTGTATTTCTCCAGAAAACAAGACATTTTGAATCCCGGGAACAGAAGCACACTATTCTGGGAAATGCACTTATAATTGTGGCAACCGTCAAAGCACATTGGGCATATTTCAGGCAACACTATGTGTGACAAGGAATAACAAATGTGGATTCTAAACCTGTTTATTTCAGTGTGTTATCTGGTGGTTATAATAATTTTTGAGGCAGAAGAATAAAGATTATAATGAACATGATATAAACCACGCTCCAAATTTCAAATGCCAAGCTCAAAATTAAAGTTCTCACTCACTCGGTGTGAGATTTCGGATGGATTCTTCAGCAGATTTTGGCGTCTTTCTTCAGTGAGAGGCACATTTTGACAGAGCCAACTGTTGAAGGTAAAGCCATCATATGCTGCCATCTCTGCCAGTATTTCACCCAGAACTGTTCAATAAAAAGTATAAATCTGCCGTTCTTGCACTCTTTTTTCACTTGGAATTCTGTCTGAGATGTGAAATGTCGGAGCAAACCGCTCAAACCTCGGTGAAGCACATTTCGTCCCTCGTTCACAGAGTGCGCACTTAACGTCTTTACTGTTAAACCTTGTGAAGTATTTCCACACAAAGCTGATGGCAAAAAATGTTCTAACTGCATTAACATTCAGGAGCGTCTGAATTCCTGCCGCTTTGTGCTTGTTAATCAATTAATTGAAGTA
>JAJHUR010130425.1:0-13435 GCA_027495735.1 Lutjanus campechanus | reverse complement strand
TACAGTGTACTTAGACACTAGTTACAGGGAAAAGTATGATGTAACCGTATGGTAGTTACGCTCTAATACACAGCCTAGTTATACTGTAAAACACTGGGGAAACAGTGGGGGAAGTGAGCAAGAGTTGCCCTGTACTTCTGTGGAAGTTGGTGAAAAGTGAGCGGTAGGTACGCTCTAAGTGAGCGGTAGGTACGCTATAACTCGCGGGCTGTATTATGTAGTGTTACCGACTTCTTTAATGAAGAGTTGCTTGTTTGGCTGCTATTCAACAATGAAGAGCACATTTGGAACTATATGTTTGTTTAATTTAAATCTTCCTGTTACTGTGTGTGTGGAAGAAGCACTCTGACAGCCTCTCTGCTCCAGCAGCAGTCTCAGCCTGTTGGAGAGTTCAGCGCAGTCCTGACTGCTGTGCTGCGATAATGCATAAAGTTCGGAAGATTTAAATTAAATGAACGCACAAATTGTTCCAAATGTGTCTGTATCTCGCCTTTACTCCCTCTTTTTCCTCTCATATCCTAACAGAATAATAGTCCACATCTGTATGACTGTACTGTACTGTACAAGTAGATGAGGTTTCAGCTAGAGCAAGTTTACAACATATTCTCACTCCCATCTCATCAAATACAGCAGCCTGGTCATTATGCTTCTAACTATGACTCTGTAGGTACACTTCTAGCATCAGTTTTGAATGTACAGGGCTCTGTGGTCAAGTTATCAATAATAAATATGCAACGCCCCTGTAGACAAAATAAGGACACAAAACTACAAACAACAAAATATAAATATATGAACACTTTTTTGCTCCTGTTTTTCATGAGTTCAGACTTTTTCCATCCATTAAAAAGGTTTATCTTTCTCAAATTTTGTAAAAATCTGTTAGTGAGCATCCATCCACCTGACAGGTGTGGCTTATCAAACGCTGATTAAACATCATGATAGTTGTGCAGGTGTTCTTCGGACTGGTCACAATAAAAGGACATTTTTAACATGGCTTTTTGGTTCTGGGGGTCTGAAAATGTAAACTTTTGAAACTGGGTTCCAAAGTGTAATCTTACTATCACTGCATAAACTGGCAATGTGCGGTTCCTGCTGTTCATTCACCATTAAAGCTCCAGTAGGCAACATTGTTTTGGTATAATTGAGAAATAATTTCATGAAAACCTTTCAGCATATTGTAAATCAGGTGTTCTGAGAGAGAACTAGATTTATGCACCTCCTCTATGGCTCTGTTTTCAGCATTTAGAGAATCGGGCCTGTGACTGTAGACTTAAACCAATCGCAGGTCTTTTAGGACCTGGGGGACTTCTCCTACTAGAGCAGCTGTGCGTGCACGTTCCTTCGGTCAGACCCTGAATCAATGACGGAAACTACTGCTGGAAAAGTATATATATATATATATATATATATACTGTATACATATGTGTATATATATACACTAGTCTGACAGGCATGAACTGATGAAGCTTCTTGGATAAGAGGCGAAACGTCTTTTGAACAAGTCCAGTTGCTTTCGATTTAATCTTTCTCTGTCAGTCTGTGCTGGTTCAAAATGTCCTCTTGCTTGTGCTCATGAAATGCGAGCTGCTCGTCTAGTGGGAGGGGCTGAGGACGCAGAAAACCAAACCTAACTTGGATGAAACTCAAAAATCAACCGTTTTTAGGCTTTCGACCTACTGCAGCTTTAACTTGTTGCTTGTTTGTTGTCACCGTTTCTGTAAAGAAAGTGTTTGTGTGCAGGTACGTGGTGTTATTCTGTGGTGTTTCATTACAAAGTTACCCCACCAACTACTGGACTGGCATGCATACCACAGTGTTTTCAGTTGTTTTTGCGGATCTTTGTGCACATCTCCACAATGTTGTTGACTGAACGCAGAACATTTATGAAATGCAAATGAAAAACTTTGTTGTTTTTGGCGAGGCCGTTGTCATGTAAACACGGCCTAAAATGTGCAGTTTTATCTTGAAAAAAGACATTTGTCAGGCACTGAACTATGGTAATTTTACATAGGTCTACAGATACATTTTTCCCAGGGGGGCAAAGTCATGGTGTGCCCTACCAGATATATGTAGGCAACTTGTGTATCTCAATGTTGACTTTTAGTTTCACACAGCACAGCGGAGGGGAACCCCGAGGGCCTTCTAGGCCTTCAGAGAAGGCCTGACATATCAGCATTTCAAATCTTATATTGAAATATCTTATACTTGATTTATTTCATTTATTTATTAGCCTGTTCTCTTTTTATTCTGATTTAAACCTCATTTTCTGTCAACTGTGCTTCAGAAATGAAAGGATTAAAAAGAACTGTCTTGAAAACAACAAAATAGAGTTATCCAATCAGATATTTTTTTGTTTCAAGGCAGAGAGGGGCTAGAGCTGGCTCACTCATTGGTTATGACAAGGGACAGAAGGCCACAGCATGTGTTTCTTTAGAAAGTGACAGGTGAATTAACCAATCACATTTTAATTACAGTAGATGGGACCAAAAATAATCCCCGTAGACCCTCCTGAAGGCCAGTGCTATCTTGCTTGAAACAAAGCAGATCAGACCAATGCCGTTGCAAGGTGGTTAGCTTGATAATGCTGAAAGGCGGACTTTGGTAGCATAGCGGAGGATGCTCCTTTTACATTCTACTACTGCTTCATATCAAAAAAATTATTTCAATAGAAAAGATAAATCACTGCTGCCGATTGGTTTGGGCAAAACAGAACACCTCTGTTTTTATTCTTTATAAAATCACATTACATAAATATTTTCTGACCATCATCATGTACACATGTTTTTCTTGGAATGTCAGCTTAGGTCTACAGTATCCATCCATTCATGTTCTGTACTCATGGCTCAGGACATGGCCTGCCCATTAGAACGTGTTTAAACATGTTCTAAAAGTTGTTCCATGATCAGCTGGTACAAGCCTCTGTGTTGATGAAGAGTTCCCTGACACACTGTTTTCTCTCTCTGCCATCAGGAGCGTGTTGACTGCTGACTGGCTGTATTGTCTGTTGGGAGGCGGTGAGCGCCATATCAGCACGCAGCTCAAACTCTATTGGCAGGTGAGTAGGACAGATGGGCGCTCAGTGGACGAGTGTGTGTGAATGATTATTGGTTAAAAGAGTTGCCGACTGGGGTCTTCACCAGCCTATCAATCAGGGCTGTTTAGCAACCTCTGGTTGCTGCATAAGGCCTTCTGAAGCATATATAATGAACCCACAAGGGCAAGATGTGTCACTATGTGTGTCAGTGTGTGTGTCCGTGCCCTGACAACAGACTGGACATAAGCTTAAAATACAGAATAGTAAAGGGCATGGCCCACACTGTATATCAGACAGTATATCTTCACATCAATACCTGACACTGGCCTCTGAACTCTCTGACCCTCCCAGTCACTGTGGACCACAAAAGCAACTGAAGACATGTTGATTATTAGGGAGCTGATGTTAAGTGACATCAATAATCATTCATAACGCATTAGAATTCCTGAAAGATTGTGCAAAGTAACAAATGTTATAATGGTAAATGGTAAATGGACTGTATTTAGCGCTTTTCTAGTCTTCTAGACCACTCAAAGCGCTTTCACAATTACAGGTCACATTTACCCCATTCACACACTAATGACAGGTGGCTTCTTCTTCTACAGAAGACCCAACCTGTGCATCAGAACTCATTCACTCACAGTCCCTGGTGGCACAGCACCGGGGGCAGTTCGGGGTTCAGTGTCTTGCCCAAGGACACTTCGACATGTAGACTAGAGGAACCGGGAATCGAACCACCAACCCTTCGATTGGGAGACGACCCGCTCTACCACTGAGCCACATCCGCCAAACAAGACAACAGCAGTGGTGGAAAGAGTACTGAAAATCTGTACTCACGTACAAGTACTGTTACATTACTAAAGTATTACTTGATTACAAGCAAAAGTACTAGTGCCTGAAAAGTACTCAAGTAAAAGTATTTGTCTCAAAAATTTCTCAGAAAAATTTCTTTTTGTTGATGTTTAATACATTATGAATAGGGGTTTGGAGATTTTGTGTATTTTCCTTAACCGATAGTTGTGAATGCTAACAATCAATTAATCATTTATGAGACATAAGTTTTCTTATTCAACAAATGGCTCCGTCCAGACAAAACAATGTCAAATGAGGTGCAATTACAGCCATAACTATCGATTCAATATCCATTAATACATTTTTAAATGGTTAAAGTCTTAATGACAATTAATTAATTAATGATTAATCATTAACATCCTTATTCCAAACATGTTGTCTTGTTTTTCATTAGTATGTCCTGGTTTTAATTGTTCTGTTTGTGATAACAGAGTCTTATTGGCTACAAAAATGCAGATTAAAGGTTTGAATATTCATTTGAATTATACTCTGTACTCAATTATGATCTTAAAAAGTAACTAAGTAAATTACATAGTTTAATAAATACTTAAGTACAAGTAAAAGTACAGACTTGAAAATCTACTCATAAAAGTACAAGTACCCAAAAAACTACTTGTTTTTCTTAGAATTATAAAGCCATAGAAGCAGCTTTTATAAACAACAGAAAAAATGCGTTTGTTTTAAAACTGCAAACTTTTAAAATGTTAACTGTTTGCATGTGAAATTAGGCAATTAAAGGTGGTGAAGTGTCAGGAGAAGCTGAAACCTTGGAAAGGTTTCAAGTGTTTTTTGTGTTTTCATTTAGAGCGATATTCCACCTCTAGATGATAGTCCATTCAATATGTACTCACCCCCATGCCGATGTGATGATGGGTGAAGATCTTCAGTTCACAAAACAAACAGCAGAAAACAGGGTTGCAGCCAAATCCAGTACAGTTGCAGTGAATGGTGACCACATATGAAATGTAAAAAAAAGAACACAAAACAAACACAAAATGTCTCCATCCTGCTCGTGTGGTGTAATCCAGGTGTCCGTGAGCTGCGACATTAAAATTTAACCACAAAAGACGCCATTTACACCATGTTTTTAGCTGAAATATCAATTGTAGCCTCCCAGGTAGCATGTAAACATGGCGTCGATGTATCGCGAGACTTCGTATATCTCTTAATGGATGCACATGTGAAAATATTCACCCATCCTCACATTGGCATAGGGGTGAGTACATATTGAGTGGATTATCATCTAGGAGTGGAATATCGCTTTAAACAGTGATGGATGAAAAATTGATATTTCGATAGAATTATGGGAAAAAAGGCAGAAAATACCAACTTCCATAACATTTTTTTAAAGTTGTCAGTTAAATTAGGACAAGCCCCCACATGTTTAGTTTAGTTAGATCAAGTACAGTAAGAAAACAAATACCAGCTACATGTGTATTTATTTAAGCCCACTTACAGTGTATTAAAATGTTCATGACCTCATTTGAAGATATTATCTAACAGCCTCTGACCTTTTTCCTGAAGGCTTGATTCAGTGTTTTCATTCAGTGTTATATTCAGTGTTATGTTTTATTTTAGCATTAAAAAGCCCTTGAAGCAGCTTCTAAAAAAGTTCAACTCTACAGACAAGACAAAAAGAACTTTTAAAAATCAGTATTTTTGCAATTCATGAATATAAAAGTAAAGGTTTCAAAGGAAAAGACAAATAGAAGACTAGAATGCTGACCTTAATGAATGCTCTTTCAATCCAAAATCAGCCTCGCTGTAATCATCCTTTTAGTGATGAGTGATGTTTTAAATGTTCTGTCTTCATGTTCTCTCTTCATGTTCGAGGCAGACTTTGTGTCTTTCGGGCTAACAGTGTGCAAACCAAAGTCCTGTGATGAACGGAAAATATCAAACAGACTGAATAAGACAAAAGATTGATTCAACTTCTTCCACCCGTGCAGCTTACTGTTTGGTCTCTTTTCTTCAAAGCTGAGATATTGAAGCAGAACACTAAGGCAGACATAATTTGTTGTCACCTGGTTTGACTGAATTGCTTAATGCGAAAAGTGAAGTGCTCTGTCCATTTGGCCATCACTGTAATTTTGTGAAATTACTTCTTCTTGTGAATACTATAGGGAAATTAAAAAATCCAGGAATAACTGTGTGAAGCTATAAATATGGTTCCCAAATCCTTCTTTGTGTGGCACACCACCTACATCTCTGTATAGCAATATTCCTGCTCCAACCATTCTGCATAAGGACATGAGTGTGCTGTAACCACGGTGACCACTGATAACACAAAATGATCAGTAAAAAACTGACAATGTGAGATGCCGTCAGAGTCTTTATGGCTCCTAGGTTGTTCTGGTTTTAATACCAGGGCTAATAGCTGTGGCTGCGTCATGGCAATGTTGAATTTTGATGTTTTATGAATTAATATGATGATGTACACTGTAAAAGACAATTAAATCAGCAGCACTCAAAAATATATCAATATTTTAGTGTTGCATGTACTCTTAGATTACAGTGAAATTAAAATTGATTGAGGAAACGCAAAGATAAGTGAGTTCCATTGAGTTCAATTATATTGGAGAGAAGGCAGACATCTCTACAGCTGACATCTTCAAAACTCTGCGGCTCACACCAAAACTATGTAGATGGATGAATAGCACTACAGGCCAGAACAAAAATATGTATTTTTGATATTGGGGTGAACTGTCCCATTAATAGTGAACATGAAATAATCAGCTGGCTGCTGTCATTTCTAACAGCTAGCTTCTCGGGACCAGCTTATTTCAAAAGCAATCATTCCAAATGTTACATTACTGATCCCTGAAATGTTTGAGTTGAGCGAAACAAGATTTACAAGACTTAGCTAGAATGCAACATCTGTGGTCTCACTGTTTTCATCTGTTCTTGAATGTATTGTAGTGAGTGATGGAGAATTGAGTTCTGCCCAGCTTGCTGTTCAGTGGTGTAGCAGTTAATAGAGGTCCCTACTTGACACATTACACAGTGTGTACTTCTTGGTGGCTTGTTATTGTAAAGTGTTCAAATTAATTTCATATATATATATATTTTATTTCAGATATAGATTTTTTTTTTTTAATATCTCTGGTGGAGTTTATTTCAGACAATCACTGTTGATTCCTATTGATGTGAGTAAGAGCATAATTAGTTGCGTGATTTGTGTGTATTTAGGTTTCCATAGCTACACCTTAGTTTGAGAAGAAAGCATTGTTACAATTGTGGCAGTGTTACAGTTGTACTGGTTCTCCCATGAAGCCATTGTACCTGAGTGTGTATGAAGTTCTCTATCTATTTGTGATATAGAACATAGTCTACATGTGTAGGCTCCACCAGAGGATCACCGGTACCTGAATGTAGATCATGATATGAGGTCATTGTATTTCTACACTTGGTTATGTTTTGTCACTACTGAACTTTACCACCATCTATTGGTTTACAAGATGTGTGGTATTTATTCTGTCAAAGCTGAATGCCCCAAACTGAAACAACAGATGGTTTGTTACACAGAACCAGGTGGGAAATCGTTCTTAGAAACTGTTTGGAAAAGGGCAGGCACTTTGAAAAAACACTTGGCAAGTGACTGGTTGAACCATCTATCTGTCACATCTAACAACGCCAACCAATCAGATCAAGCTCTTGCTGAAGCCGATCAGGAGAAGAGCGAAAACATCATGTCCGTGGAGAAAAGCCTTCAGTGTCGTTCTTTGCTCTTCTTAAAATGAAGAAATACTCTCCAGTTCTGATATAACTGATGATATCACAGCATCTACTCCAACCTCTGCAGGAGCCGCCATTGTTTGCTAGAGCCAAGTTGTTTCCATGGATGCTTCTCACTGTCGCCACACCTAAAACCATGCCCAGAACTTCCAGCAGTCCCTCCTGGGATGCTGACTGGCTGCACCACTTTTGGTGCAGGCACAAATGAATAATTGGGAAGCCTGGCAAGATGGATTCTATCGTGATCTCACGAATCTAGCTGCCTCACAAGATAACAAATGCCCTACCTCGCCATATAATGAAAAATGATTTGTGTATCTGCCTTGTGATTGGGATCCACTCCAGAATTTAATGGATTCCTCCTTGGCCCGTGCTACACCCTTCCACCAAGTTGCACGAACTGGGCCAGTAGTTTTTCCAAAATCCTGCAGACAAATAGACAAACCGACAGCACAGAAAACACATCCTCCCTGGCAGAAGTGATGAATATGTCCAGGAGATCTCAAGAGCAATACACCCGCCAAGGGTGAAGTCAATCAGATCAACGGTTGTTGAGAAAATTGAAGGACAGACAGAAACTCCTTCCATTTGGGCTATATTGGTATTGATAGGAGCAGCTTTAAGCGTTTTTATTTCTATGGAGGGTTTATGGATACTTACCCTGAGTTGCTGTCAGTGTGTTGATTCCAACAGTATGTGTTTTCCAGACTGACTGCTTTATGACTCTGAGAAGAGGTAAAATGCAGTAATCAGGCACTTGGGGTAAACTTTGCTACAACAGCTTTTGGCATCAACCTCACTCAGCACAGTTCCTAAGTCAGACTGAGCAGAGGACAGGGGGAGTGGTACTGTGTGTTTTTGGATGTGACTTTTTTTTTTTTATTGAGGGACTAAAGCCAGCATTTTTGGCAGCAAGTCACAGGTATACCTGCCTTGAAAAAAGAAGTAAAAGGAAATCCTCAATGTCAGAACTCAAGTTCAGACCCTTTTCTTGCTGTGTTTTTTTTTCTTCCACCTCTTGTTTAGCCTTTTTCCTTTTTCCCTCTGTGTACCTGAGGACAGGGGAGGGAGATGGCTCCAGCTCCGAGGACAACATGAAGGCTCTCCTCAATGCTTCCACCTGGAACAATGCCCTCCCTTTGTGTTCGCCACTGTTTTAAGGATACGCGCCCCCTCTGTGATGCGTGTGTTTTCGCCATCCAAGCTTGGCCATTTGCATTTGCTTGATGTGAGATAAGTGCGAGGAGAGGTTTCAGTACACAGCACATCAAGAGACTTCTGGTTTCCGCTGTTCTCTTGCCCCCCCCCCCCTCCAACCCAAGTGGCTTTCAAGATGCAGCGTGTATGTGTGGGCGCAATGCGCACATTTTGTTTGAGGGCCCTTTAGTTTAAAAAAGCTTAAACCAAGGAAGCCTCGTCATCTGTCCCACCACCGCCACCGTTACCACCAAAAATCAGCCTTTTTTTCTGCCCTCGGCCTCAGATTTCATTTCACTTTGAGGAAGAACAACCAGATATGGTTCTGTACAAAGCTGAGCCCTCTTTCACTTAGAACCACTCTACTGTATCCTTCTCTGTTTCCTTTGCGTCATCTTGCAGAGATGAGGCATCTATTTCAACATCAGGGGGGAAAAAATGCAGTCTTTCACAAATGTTTTATCTCTGCCTCAGTGCTTTGTCACACTCACGTTTGTTTCCTGGTGAGTTTTTGCAGTCATTGCAAAAGAGAAAACACAAAGACACATATGCAATTCCCCAAGGGATGGGCAATACCACAGAACTTGGCTGTGATTGGTTATAACATCAGGAACCACTGATTTAAAGAAGAACATTAATGTTGCAAAGGAAGCTCCTGCCACATAGAGTACCAAGACAGTATTATATTGTGTGACCAGGCTTGGGAGGATGGATTAAATGTAACAGGATCACGTAATATCTTTAGGCAAACTACCTACATGTGTCTGCTATAATAAACCACTTGAAGTTTTTCAATAGAGAAAACAACACAGACTGATAACTTGAAGCCTGGCAAGATGGATTCTCGCATTATCTCATGAATCTACCAACCTTGCAAGGAAACGCTCTAAGGTGCTTAATCTTTCTCCAGGATCACTTGTAGCTCCTTTAGAAATATTAGCGTCTATCACTGACAATTATCACATGCAAAAAAGAAAATGTCTTCTGTTGAAAGGCTGCCTAAAATGCAAACGAAATCTGCTCCTTCTTGCACCATGATTACAAAACCAGCTGCTGATATATTAGTATTGGTTGTTGGTCAGACCCATATAGACCCAAATATGAGTTATTACAGAACACAACAATAACTGTCTGCCTCTGTACAGCCAACCTGTCCCTCACATTCAAGAGGCCCTCAGTGGAAACTTTATTCGGGCTGATCCTCTTTTGTTTCTACTAGTCTGGGAACCAGCCAAACCTGCTGAGCTCTCGTTTTCATTTGCTCTGGCATATTCACATTTGTGAATTAGCATGTCCACGTTATTGCCGCTATCAGCCTAAATTTACATACATAAACAGTTTCTGACCAGCTTTTGGCAATCCTGTCTGATGGCAGGTTGCATAGAACTATGCATAGAAGTATGCATAGACAGTACCGCACACACTTCAGCATAAAAAAATTAATTAATTCAACCAAAAGCAAAGCAAATACAGTGTGTTGATTTAAAATGGCAACATTCTTAGGCTTCCACAGGTAGACAGAGAAGGCAGACACTATACAAAAGGTCTCATGGTGCTCGTTCAGAAGGAAAAGTAATTTAAAATAAAGCTGCAAGCAGCATTAAACAGGCCCTCGCATCCATCGGGGTGCGCGCCTGCTGCGACCCCATCACCAAACCGGACAACAAGACTGTTTTGGACACTGCAGGAAGGAGTTTGATGGCTCTTCTTGTCTCCAGTAGGTGGCACTACAGAACAGCCACTAATTATGTTATGTTCCAGTATATTAAGCGAAGACAACACTGACAATTTCATATAAATCAGATGATTGTCACACGAGGCTTGCTTCCTATTGCAAAAATTGACCACAACAAACAAAAATCGCCAACTTCCTGTTGGATTTAGGCTGTCGCTCTAGGGCCTTTTTGTACGTCTGGACATGATACATGTGCCGACTGATTTTTGTACACGTAGATGAAACATACCGCGGAGGCTGCTTCATTGAAATATTGTAGGGCCATTTAACAACACTGACTAAGTATTGTACTGGAAATGTATGTAGGCCGGGCATCTTAATCAAACATGTTAGGTTTGGAGCAGATTTGACAATAAAGTGCAAAGTTACAACAACTTCCTGTTTCATGGTGAAACATTAAAACTTGACGCCACGCCACTGTGACGTCCTTCAACAATCGTTAAATCTTTTAATAACTTTTAACAGAGAATACAGTGACTGATAGAGACCTGAACATTATGTCACAGTGAAGTTGAGCTTTGACATTTTGGAAAAAACCCTCAGTGAGGGGGGCGCCCACCTCCCGGTAGCCACCTCAGGAGGCACTCTTGAACTACTTGATTTGCTCCTTGATCGACTCCTGGCGGCCAGGCTCAGTTCCTCACTCCAGAATCTTTCAGACCTCTTTCACAGCAACTGACACAAATTAGGTGATATTTATTATGTCGATGAACCAGGCAGTGTTGGAGACACTTTGTACACTTTGTAATTTTGATTACAGTTACATTTCAATTGTTACGTGGAAGCTTTAAATTTGTGGATTTTATTTCACTTCCCCTCACTTTCATTTAATTATACATGATTCAAAACTCAGAAGTGAAGTTTAAATCTGGGTTAATTTACTAAAGATAAATTTACAATGTTTAATGTAAACTATTTACAATTTTATGTTCACAGCAGCGTCTTTATAAACAGTTACATTTGCTGAATCTGCTTCACACATTTACCTCAGTTGACCTAAGTTACTACAGCATTCAAATGAAAGTAGCAGAAACAAGAGAAATCAGTAGAAGTAGAAAGGACATTTGGTCTCACTGGTTTCAACCTGCTACAGGTGATGAGGACATTGTGGACTACAGGAAATGGTGGAACATGTCATTTTATATTGTCCGAGGCAAACATGAGACACTTAAAACTACACTTCAAATAAACTAAATGACACTAGACAGTGTCTGATAAAGTCTGTCTCGTGCAGACTGGACCCCCCCGGACTTGGCAGCACATGGTTTGGTCTGATGAGCTTGCTTTCAGATTTAAGAGGCCCCACCCCTCAGATGCACCTTTTGCTCAATCAGGAAGTGAACAGCAGTGTGAGGATACAAACAAATTAACAAGATTCACGTCAAATAAACTGTGTCATGTGAATTGTTTGGGTGTGTTTGACTGCAGAAGAAATGAACCTGTGCAGGTGAGTGTGAGTGGCTGTTGGCATGTGTGGCTGTTGGCATGTGTGGCTGTTAGCATGTGTGGCTGTTAGCATGTGTGGCTATTGGTACGTGTGGCTGTTGGCATGGCTGTTAGCATATGTGATTATTAGCATGGCTGTTAGCATATGTGATTGTTAGCATGGCTGTTAGCATGTGTGGCTGTGGTCATCACATATTTGGCACACTTTTTAAAGACACCACTCGCACAGAGCAGCAAAATATTCTCTGCATCTCCAACCATGTACAAAAATGACTAACTAATTACTTTTATTGATCACATTAATAATGCAATTACATTCGCTGAAATTTCAATGGACTTGTTACTCGTTGCTTTTGTCTAAATCAGACCGGGACAAAATGCAGCCCAGGAGCTGGATGCAGCCTACTGAAAGGTTTCATATGGCCTGAAAGACCATCGTGGAAATAACAAAAATTAAAAGTCTAGTTAGTAAAGAAAGACAATAGTATTTTTCTTACCATTAAACAGTGGTGGACAGTAACAGTGTACATTTACTTGAGTACTGTACTTAGGTATATTTTTTTCAGTATCTGTACTTTACCTGAGTATTTGTTTGTTTTTGTTTTTAACTTAAGACAAAGACAAATATTGTACTTTTGACTCCGCTACATTTCCAGGGAGGTTGTCATTACTCGTAGCTTTTAGGCGAAGCATAGCTTAGAAGTCAACTGTTGCTGTGTTTTTCTTTTCTAAAATTCAATTGGCCACACGCTGTGTTCCTCACAGAAGGAAACCAATCACAGTACCCACTCTCAACTGGGACTGATGTAAAAGCAGTAATACATCATCCAGGTTCGCTCTGTAACAAGAACAAGCAAGCTCTCCCTCTTTCATTCAAACAAAACGATGGGTTGCTTAACGTAATCCCCGGTTCTTTGATAACAGAGTGAGGTGTTTCACTATGGGAATCACCTCAGCGTGACCAACTATGGAGCGCTGACTCCACCACTGGGGGTTCGGCCAGCCTCAGTGCCCCCATCCCTTGAATCTCCAGCTTAGAGTAGCCCTTGGTGGCAAGCTTATTCTTAAATGGGCTGGACCAGTACCAGCCCATCTCCTTCATGCAAGCGGGCACTGCTGGCAGGAGCTGCTTAGCCAGTGGCTGGGCTTACCGTCTTACCGCCATACAGGTCTCTCTCCGCCCCCTCAGCGCTCTCGCGACGTATTCCACAACGGTCCGTCTGTAAACTGTTAAGCAGATAAACCAAGCTAGCCTAGATAAGCTGAGGGAGCTTCATGTAGTTTCTTCACAGGAAACTACATGAATACAGCGATTTTATTCATCAACTACTGTAGCAAGACTTGGTCATCATGTACAGTATATCAAACACTGTCTGTGTTCTTGTTCTACCAAATCCTACTGTCCAAGCCAAAGGCAATAAAAGTGTAGCTGACAG
>JAJHUR010130424.1:0-34581 GCA_027495735.1 Lutjanus campechanus | reverse complement strand
TGACCTCAGCTGACCTCACCAGAAAAAAACTCAGCACCATGTAGTGAACTGACAAGAAATTGATTGTATTTATCTACTACCAACTTGTCGCGATATCGCAATACTATGCTGTATCGATTTTTTTCCATCACCCCTATTTCTTAGTGTTGGACAGTCATTGTAGACGGAAGAATAATTAGTGGACGGAATGATCGTGATGTCACCCACTGGTTGGTAGACTACCGTTTTGAAGCCTCAAGTTTAGACTTTAGGGGGTTGTGACTTGCCAGTTACGTGGTAGCCACACTTTAAAGCATACCCTGCTTTATAGTCTGGTTTACTCTAAATGGAACCGTAATTTACAAAATTAACATCATGCTGTATAGAAGAAGACTTGAAACTAGCGTCCGAGATTATAAACTGATTAGGAAACAATTTATTGAGCTAATAAATCAAGTCAGAAGTGGAGCCATTTTTTCATAAGACAATCTGACTTCTTTTTGCAACCATTAGAAAGAATACTGACTTAAGGTACTTCGGCATTTGCTTCACTTTTCAGACCTGGAAGGTCTGCCCGTTCATTCTACTGTCTGTGGGAATAACAGTAATAGTAATCTGCTTGATCTGCTGCATGCCATGTTGTAGACTGTGTGCACATGTTTTATATGCACACAATATGCCCTTGCACTTGCAGATATATGTATACACTGTAGTGTTTAATGGTTGCAACAACAACAATGCATAAAAAATCATAATTACATGCTGGGGCACGCAACCATTTGTAGCTACCTGGTCACAGGCGAGGGAGCTGTATCATCGATATGCACAGGCTGACTCCAGACGGTTTTCTTTGTCTGTAAGGGACTCGGAAGGCTCTGGTCAAACACAGACTCAAATCCATCTAAATTTGGCAAAGAGAGGATCACAGGAGACAGAAGAGAACACTGCAGAGCTGAGCATTGAAGAGGGCGATAGAGGGGGCTGCAAAAAAGGAGGATTACAAACACAACAGGGCATCAGAGGGTCAGTGCAAGGATAGGAAGAGGAGGATGTTACCTGCAGAACCTCGTTGGCATCTGATCAGAATCATTCCAAAGTGGTTATACAGTAGTTTAGTCTGCCTGCACGTTAGTGAATTCTAACCCTAGTATGTGTTTCTTTCCAGTTCTACTCACATCTTCTGATTTTCAGGGAGCCTGACAGCTTTTCTGCTCTCACAAGAAACAATCTGTCTTGCATGAGACAGCTGTCCTTATTTACTGTGCTATATTTCCAAAAGATTGGCCTTTTGATGATCTCCTCTAAGATTAGCGGTGACTAGGGTATTAGAGACGAATAACAAAGCGGGAGACATCTGAGGTCAGCCATGTCATTGAGTGGTAAGGATGTTGGCAGCGTAGAAATGGTGATCAAAGAGCACCTCCAGCATTGCCCTATGAATGGTTAATTTCTTCTTTTTTTCTTCTTCGTTTTTTTTTTCTTTCAGAGGGTCAAGGATTTTACCTGTTATTATTCCCGAGGTGCTCTCAGTGCGCTTTGATCTGCATCGCTTCTTCTTATACTGTGGAATCAATAAAAGGCCATCTGACACGTTTTAATGCTTTTATTCTTACCAAACAAGACTGGAGGACACATACACACACACACGCGCACACACACACATACACATCCCCCCCACACACACAGTCTTCACTGTAAAACATTACATTACATTAAATACACTGTTTAGTGTTTTGATGTGTGATTTTTGAGGAGCCATGGGACTTTGTTTGTTACTAATTGCCACACTGCACTCACATATACAGTATAAATAGGCATTATCAGCAGGACACATCAATGAGATCACAGCATGGTTATCATACACATGTAGACTGTTCATGCATACAGTGTGTATATGCATTCACACACACACATACACACCATCAGAGTCTCTGAGGCCTTGTCCTTCCATGACTTTTTTTCCTTCATCTGTGGTTGCAGTGTTTTCCCTACTGTTTTTAATCTCCTGTCACTGGTTTGAGTGCCTGATTTGAATTTGTAATCACATCACACCTTTTCTCGAACACTCTCACATCGTCTCACATTTTCTTCTTTGCACGGTAGCCTCGAAAATACACACTAAATTCAAGATGTTATAGTATCTCTAACCAGTCATGTGATTTATGTATTATTAGATAAATAGAGTGCTACAACATGAATGAATGTTATTATAGTGTCAACTCTTCTGATATTCCACTGTATAAATAACTGTCATACCAGTTGTTACTAGATTGATTTTATTTTTATTATTTTCTCGTTCACAAATAATGTCCCCAAACCAAACAGGCTTACAAGACACCATTATTTAGAAACAGAGACCAGAAACCAGAGTAGCCACATAAATAACAAGTAACACTAAACAAACAGACCATCCTGACGTTTTTTCCAAGCTTTAGAGACAAAGGCAGCCAACTTCAAATTAAACAACCATTCCATTCTGACATCATCAATGCACCAGAACATTTCTGGATTTTGAACAGACATTTTATTTTATATAGGTATTTGTAACTCGTCGTAAAAAAGGACAATTCAGAAAATGTGATTCATTCTCAACTTCTCCTAATTTGCGCAGTTGACACACCCTGTCCTCCTAGATGTTGGTAAATCTGCCAACTTCAAGGTTCAGAGTAGGGACTTGTCTTCTCAGTTGTGCAACTTAAGACCTTTGACTCCTTGTTCTGTTGACATGATGTTTATTGACATAATTGTACTTGATTTGAATAAATGTTTGCCATTTTGGTCTGAGCAAAATATCTTTTAATCATTTTGCCCCAAATCTAGCAAGTACTTTGTGTTCATGCTGCATGATAAATTACTACAGATATATTGTAACTTCTCAAAAATAGCACAAAGCTCTTTAGCCCATGTAGAGCTATGTGATTTACTCCAAAGAAAAAAGTATTGACCTTCTTTTCTGACATGTTAAGCAAACAATTCCACAAGCTTATCATTTCACATTTCTGCCTTACTGAACCAGGAATCCAACCCATATCACCCTGAACAGTCAAAACAGGAGAAAACTTCTTCTTTAAAGCCCTGTATCCCTGAAGCATAAATTCATTTGGGAGAAACGTATGTATCATAAAGTTGTGAGTAAGCAAAATACCCAAGATCTTTACATGTTTTAAACTTCTTGACAGCAGACCCTAATGCTCTCTCAGCTGAATCTGCCAGGACTTTATTTCAGACCTCATAAGTAATAAATCCATCAAGAGGGAATACCAAATATTCATATTCAGATGTATATTCCAGTGTTACTGTCTCACTTACTAAATGGAATTTGAACCACAAACTCCAACTGGATGTTGAAGTGACACATTTACTTTACTCTGAGAATGTGTCTGTGGCAATCCAGATCCAGTTTAGCCACAATGGTGAAACCTTTACTAGCTCCAGTGAATTGTCAGCATGACAAAACACTTCTCCACAATGATCACACCTCTCTCAATTCTCTTGTATCTTTGGAAAAGCAGTACTATAGTTGAAATCTTATTTAATCTACTGACAACAACTATGGAGTTAGAATACCACGTCACATCGCTCTTTGTCTTTTAAGACAAACACAGCATAAAAGTCATGATCAAAGGCTGGAAAAGTGCTGTCTTGTTGGGCATAACCTCCAAGAGCCCGGATGGCCAGTATGTATCCGTCTCCATTTCCTTGTCTGTCTGACCCCAGTGCCAGCTGTTCCCTGTGGCTGTGTATCTGTGCTACAGCACTATGGCCTTTGAGTAACCTGATTGTTGTGTGTCTCTGTGTCCCCACAGTACAAACAGGTGGAGCAGTACATGTCCTTCCACAAGCTGCCGGCAGATATGAGGCAAAGAATTCATGACTACTACGAGCACCGTTACCAGGGCAAGATGTTCGACGAGGAGAGCATCCTGGGAGAGCTGAACGAGCCGCTCCGAGAGGTAGGATCAGTGTTCCTGTCTGCCTTTGAATCTCCTGCAAATGTGACTGGATGCATTCAAAAGCATGTGTACCACTTGATATTTCCCTCAGTTCAGTTTATTTCGTGAAGTCAAACAAAAGTAAAACACTTTATTATCACCATCAATGATAATAAATGGTAAATTGATTATTAAGTAAACTTTAGGTAATAGTTATTCCATTGTTAACAACCAATGAAATGATAACTACTTTTGTTATTAGTGATGCTATAGTTTAGTAATTAAGTTATTTTTTCACTAGTCTGTGTAATATAAAATTATCAGTTTATAAATGATATATTGTATCACAGCTGATAAAAGATGATCATAATTTCATTCTGATTAAATTAGTAAACTAACGATTTATTGTTGCACACATTATAAGATATTTATATACCTTATTAAGTATTTGTTCAGTTAAGTGGTCTACAATAACAATAAAATTATCCCTACTTGGATGGCAGGTATAAAGTTACATCTGATTGTTACATCACATTATAATTGCTTAATAAATGGTTTATAAAGCATAAATGAACATCAGTAACAGTGATATTCAGTGAACTGGTTGATTAGAAAGCTTAAGTCTGCACAGCTGACATTATTCTTGTTGTTATTCTAATATCTCTCTTGCCTGAAACAAGAGGGCAATGCATTTTGTCAAGCATCAGCTCTTTTCTGCTGTTCTTGCTAACTGCTTTCTCTGTGCATTCACACAGGAAATCATCAACTTTAACTGTCGAAAGCTGGTGGCGTCCATGCCTCTATTTGCCAATGCCGACCCCAACTTTGTCACCTCCATGCTCACTAAACTGAAGTTTGAAGTGTTCCAGCCTGGGGATTATATCATCAGGGAGGGCACCATTGGCAAAAAAATGTACTTCATACAGCACGGGGTTGTCAGCGTACTAACCAAAGGCAATAAAGAGACCAAGCTTTCAGATGGCTCCTACTTCGGAGGTAAGACAAGCTGGTGCTGCACCAGAATCACAAACTCAAAGGTCACATCTGCACACATCTTTCTGTGGGGCTTAAATCAGCTCTGTTTTAATATTAATAATGCTCAGCACCTTAAGAGGCTGGCCTGGGTCTGAATTTTGATTTTGCAAGGCAACAGCTCTCGGATAATGCTACTCTGCCTGTGATATTAGCTGGTGGTGAGCATGAAATGGTATGTTGTGCAGTGCTTGTCACCTCACTTAAAATTCTGCTTCATGGTTTATGCAGGACTTTTCCCTTAATTCGCATCATGAGCTGTCTCTTAAATGTAGGGCAAAGCCAAATTAAGAAAACAGTACTGGCTGTAGCGCAAATTAAGAAATATGCATTCAAAGGTCAGAGGAGTCCGAGAGCTGTGAAATTACATACTATATGAATGCTTAAGACTTGTGCGATAACCCAGAGTTGTTATGTACTTAACTCGTGTTATGCTCTTAATCAGGGTCAGATAATGCGTAGCCCTCTCATGGTCCCACAGAGCTTATGACACATGTAGGAGACAATGCTGCCATACTGCCCTCACCAAATACCAATTAATTTGCCCAGTGACAGCGTATCATTTAGACTACACTGTTAAGTAATGAGAAATGGTGGCAAAGCGTTTAACAGCACATGACCCGCCTGTGGAAGTTTAATTACGCCTTGCCTGCTCAAGTCCATCTCCATGCCCTCTCTCCGGGGGGTTCCAGAGAAATAATGAAAAGATGGCAGGCAATCTATCTCTACACATGCCAAAACTAATCAACATTTTAGACAACATGGCCCCGTCTCTCTCCAGGGCCATGTTGTCTCAAATGTTGTCCAAAATGTTCCTTCCTTCGGTCCCTCCTCAGCGAGGCAGAATTCAGATTCAAAGGGAGGTTGAGTGAGTTTATACACTCTTAGACAGAAGAGTTCCAAAAGGGTTCCTCCTGAAGGATTGAGGTTCTACCCAGAGCCATTTGCTTCTGAAGAACCTTTTTTTTTAAAGAAAGAGTTTGTCAAGGGTTCTTTGTAAGACTTAAGGTTCCATTAAGAACCCTTTTCATCCAAGGAACCTCTCATGGAAGAAAGGATTTCAACAATCCTTGAAGGGATTCATCAAAGTTTTTTTGCACCATAATATAAAAGGGTTCTTGGAAGGGTTCTCTGTAGAGCCTCTCATAGAGGGTTCTGAGTGAAAACTTTCAAACATGGTTCTAGGTATAACCCTTCATCTTGGGTTCTTTGAAAGGGTTCCATGTTGAATTTTTATAAGAGTTCTCTTATAAGGCAAGTCAAAGAACCCTTCGTGGTTCAAGTTAGCATTCATTTCTAAGAGCGTAGGCTTGTTTCTAGCACATGCATCATGGTAATGGCACAGCTTGTGACATTCTGCCACTCAAAGACACTGAACTGAGTGTACTCTTGAAGACAGTGTCATCCAGATGCATTAGAGCGAACGCATCTACATTGGACTTTTTTCTTCCTTAAGTAAACATGAGTAGTGAAACCCACAAAAGTGCAAATGCACTAGTTTGTGGTTTTGGAACAGAAACTAGCTTTCTCATTTTAATCTTGAGCCTTGGATCTGTAATTATTTTCCCCTTTTGCACATTATAGGAACATGGCTTTTGACTCCGTTATCCTGTGACTATTCCTGGCAGTGCCTCTCCTCTCGGGGGGTAGGGGTAGGGACTAGTGAGGTAAGCCTAGAGCCACTGGGAGTTTGTTACCAAACACGAGTTAGTCATTCATGAAATTAATTGGTGCAGGATCAGCACAGGGAGTATGTGGCACATGTGGTTCTCAGTGTGGCTGTCACTATCAGCAAGCAGGAAGTCAGAAGCAATAACAATGTTCTATGCAGAACACGGAGATCTGCTCCATGTGGTTTTGAGCCGTCCAATCGTTGAAGATCTTTCTTTTTTGTCAAACACACTCAGCGTCTGCAGGCTCCGGTTTACAGTACAGCAAATGGCATGCATATATGCTCATCATCATCTCAGCAAGCTCGTGTACCGTAACGCTTTCATTCATAGACGACCTGAATTATTTACACAATTATGTACTCAGCAGTCTGCTCCAGTTTGTTAGCTGTTGGATTAGCTCGAGCCAGAGAGCCTAAAGTCTAAAGTGGACACGACATGTCCTGGATGGGAGCGTCGGCTGGGCACACAGCGATCCAGTGGAGAGGGGAAATGTAATGTGACTGCAGTACTAACGCCAAGGGACACATGGATCGCTGCCAAGCCCCGCTCTCTGGACGCTGCTCTGGGCTCAGAAAGAAAACATGCACCCTCCACCCTTCGCCTCCGCTTCCCTCCTTCTCTCCTTATAGTTCAGTATTGAAACACTTATCTGAACAGCATCTCCGCTGCCCTCTCAGTGCCCAGACAGAGCAGGTTATTGTGTTGTTATAGTTCATCCTTTGTTGCCTGCAGTAATTGATGTGTTGCCAGTGCAGACTGCGCCTCTCTCTTGGTTGGAGTAGAGCTCAGTGACCTTGTGGTGGCCCTGCATGCCAGTCAGAGGTGCTTATCAAAAGCTGCCTTTGATTGCACCCCTAAGATGGCTCACTTTGCCTCTGAGTGAGTGGACTGCAGCAGCTCTGCAAGTGGGGGTAAAAAAAAAAAGGACAGTGAGACAGAGGCAGAGAGTGGGAGGGGGGTGAGGAGGGGAGTAAGTTGACTGCACAGTTTGCAATCTCCTGTGTCATCTTTTTGGCTTTACTCAGTCTCTGACTGGTTTTCTGTGAATGGTGCTCTCTTAATCCGTAGTCTTGTGAAGTCCTGGGTTAAGAAACTAATACTCCTCCCATTGCCAATCTATTTCACTTTTTTTGTCTCTTTTCCCCTCTCTGAGCTCAGACTGGCTGTGCTATAGAGCTGCCAAATGGCCACCCTGACTGAGCGAGTCAGTGAGAGAGCCTGGCAGCAACGAAGGCCCAGGTAATCCTCCCGGTCCTTAACCCAGTTAACACCCCTGCACCTCTTATTCTGGAGCAGCATCAGCTGAAGATCGAGGCACTGCAGCAGTGACAGAGTGACAGAATGGGGGATAAGATGATATATAGAGTTGTCTTATATAATATGACAGGTTGGATAGGGTGAGATGATATACAACACAGCTGTGTGTTTTCATACAAGCTATGTTGTTATATGACACAATATGTTGTGAGACATTGATGAGGTGTGCCACTCAAACACTATGGGTGTAACAGAGGCAACTGGATAGGGAATATGATGTTATACCACATAACACAAAACATACATATACATACATACATACATATGATATACATACATATACACAGGTAACAATACAATAAAATGAGGGGTTTTTATGTGGTTATTTTGTTTTATTTTTCTTATTTGTTCCTCCTTTTGTTCCAGAGAAAGAAAGACATTTTCATTATTAAGAAAAACAAAACAAAACAAAACAATTAAAAAAAAACAAAAAAAACATGGCACCTGTTGCCTTCTTGCTTCATACCAGTTATGTCCAGTTAATGTCTTCTCCTCTGAATCAGCAGCTGGGTTTGCTAACTACTGTTGTCTGAGTTCGACTGCAAATAATCAAAACAACATTTAATGAGCACAAAAACATCGGCCGCTGCCATAATTGCTGAATGTCATTTAATTTTTTGATTGCAGGCCACAAGCTGAATATCTGCCAATACCAATAAATCGGTTCATCCCTGTAATGAAACACATACAGTTGGAGGATATTTATCATAATTGATCATTTACTGGTCAAAGTAATACTACTACTACTACTACTAGGAACTACATTACAAGATTCCATCCTGGATATGTGTTGGCATCATCAGCTGTGTTCTCTAATAAACACACAAGAGATGAGAGGCTTGTGTATCTCTGGAGATTTTTCTCACCAAATCATCAATACTGTCCTGTTCTGTCAGACACCTATTAATCTGTATATCCCAGATTATTATTGGGATATATTTTGTCAACTAAAAAGATTTCATCTGAAGTCTAAATTTATATTATTGGTCAGTTGACAGTTTGTCAAAAAATTATCTGTCACCAAGTCTACCTTGCAGTTATGGCCGTAGCTCTGTGAGGCTGTAATTACATGCAGCAGAGCTTTGAGCTAAATGCTAATGTCAGCATGCTAACATGCTCACAATGACAATGAAATCATGCTGATGGTAAGTAGGTATGTTTAACAGGTTCCCCTTTGTAGTTGTTTTGTTTCGTTTTGTTTGGTTTCGTTTGGTTTCGTTTTGTTTCGTTGGCTGAGGCTGATGGCACTTTCATTATTTTTGCAAGTATTAAGTCATAAACCAAAGTATTTTGATCTGATGGTGACACTATAGATGATATATTAAGGGATCACCAAAGTTATTTGAATTCATCTTTAGGGAAACATGAATGTGTGTACCAAATTTCATGATAATGCATCCAATAGTTAAGAAATTTCACTCAAAACTGCCAATATGAACCTCATGATGGCCTTACAGGTAGAGTCAAGGGACCATCAAAGTCATTAGATTTTATCCTCTGGAGACCATTTCAGTCGTGGCCCAAGTGGTGCAGTAGACCAACCAATAGACCCTGGCTATTCACTTGGACGGCTAAATATTATTAACAGAACAATGGATATGCCAGTAGTTCAGTATACCATTTTAATTTTATTATTATTATTAATCCAAGAATGAGTTGATATATGCATTTGCATTTGTACCCTAACATCTTCTGGTCATTGAATGTTGTAGTATTGTGTCTTTTGTCCCTCACCAACATAACCAGCCTCAGTTCGGGGGGTAAAGTAGAGACGATGAAATGTGACGGGACCCCAGCATCAGCCACAGTGCTGAAAAACACCAGATATCCCCTACCTGTCCATGTATGCTAGCCAAACGCAAGGTGTTTGCGCAGCTATGCTAATGCTGTGAGGGAGTGAGCATGGCATGTCATGGGGAATCAGGCAGCCCACTGTGGATGTTTCAAAGGTTAGAAATTGTCCGCTCCGTGGGCTGGGGGCAGTGTCGGGGAGGGAGATGGGAGCTGACAGCAGGACTCAGAGTCCAGGTGAGCTTTGCCAGACCAGGCTGCGGGACACAGATACTTTATCACAGACCAAGCAGTCCTGCTCATACTCATTAATTCACATCCATGCACACTTGTGAGCAGAGAGGAAGGCAGGTACACATAGAGAATCACATACAGATGTATGCAGACTGAGACTTCAACTTATTTAAAAGCACATTCAAAGGGCAAAATTTGCATTCGCTCAGATTCATGCACAGTAGTGCGCAGCTACAGCTGTCTGCAGATGAGCAGAAACAGTACATGCATGTTATAGGCTAGACTCTATCTGCTTTCATTCACACCTTTATATTTTCATGTAGATCTAGAAACACAGATGTTAGAAAGCTTTTTATGAGACATACTTACACACTTGTTCAGACCTGTGCAGAGGATCTCTGCGATTAAGGTTTTGGTGCGTTTTGTGTTAGTGATGCATGAGGCTAAAATTTTTTGTGCACATTTATGACTGTATGCTCCAGGACCTCTTGTGGTTGTGCTGATTCACATTTTAAAAAAAACAACCTAGAAACACCTTTATATAATCTATATCAACTGCTGACTCTTCTAAACCAGCCGTTAGGGGCTGCAAGTCATCAACAACTGCTAGGCTAAAAACAAGGCTTACCAACTGGTTTGTTGCAGGCCATATTTTGACCTTTGTTGTGGCTTTAAAAATGGAAATTTACAGAAAAGTTTGATCTTAAACCAGAGCATATGCAGTTTGATACCATACCAAATTTGTTATGATCTACTAAAGTTCGGCACGATAAAAGATTAATACATCACCACCATCTTGACTGTACCTCAATGGCCGCTGGTGTATGTCGAAGCCATATTGGAGCATTCCAGGTCCACTAGTAAACAAATGAGAGATGTAGATTTCAAGGCAAAATCAATTGTAACATAATTCTGAACTAGTTATCATGAATTTTTGAACATGTGACATGGTGGCATGTAATGTTCAATATAAAATGTAAATGTTTATCTAAATGTAGGTGCTTCACCATCTGTTGCCTGGTGGAGATTTGCAGTCTAATGAGAACGCTCTTTGAATTATTGACTGCATTTTGCTTGAAGTGTGAATGCAGTCAGGAGAAAGTCATTGGAAACTCATAGAGAGCATAGTTTGTGACCCTTTATGTATCTGTACAGTATGTAGACGCATAACTACACTGTGTGCATACGGTATTTAAAAATGTAAAGATAGCAATGCACCCAAGATGTCTCCCATCCAGTTTATTTTCCCTTGCTTGCGTCCTCCCACACATCCATACGTGCTGACATCATGCATGGCATGCTCTCCACTTTGAGAGCTGGTGCAGGGACTCAGGGGAAGCCTCTTTCCAGTAAGAGCCCAGGACACGCGGGCTGCACCACGCAACAAAAGACCAGTCGTGTGTGTTCTCACCAAGGTCACAGCACATGATGTCTTAGTCCTCCTTTTCCTGAGCAACATCCAATTTTAATTGGTGTTATTCAATTTTGATGAATGCATTGTCACTTAAGTGCGAAAATGAAACACATCGTAGTTGTGGCAGAGTAACATCCTCTAGTGCACAGATGTAGAATTTTCCCTCTGAAAGCCGAGGCATCTGTGTAGCACTAAATCGAGAGAAACCGTTTTGGAAACAATCTCTGCTGGGCCAGATAAACAGGACAGCAGGGGGACATGACAGGGAGATTCATCAAGACGTCCTTTAGAGTTTGTTCTCAGAGTTTTATCCTTCGATTTCAACTCATTCTTTCCCTTAAATGCTGCTTTTAAGAATCAAAAACATTGAGTACAATGACATGTTTAACTCACCGCCAGTCAGTTATCTTGTGTCATGATGATATTATAGCTTTGCTAATTTGAGCTGACAAAGCACACAGTTTTGGGCTGATTATGAATCATCCCATTGTTAGCGGGGACCACACAGACATGGATAATTGTAGAAGCGGGAGACAGTTTTAGGAGAAAACACATACCCCACACAGAATACAGGCTACACCAGCTACAACATCTAAGCCTGTTCTTTGATTTCATGCAGGATTTGGGGAACATTGTGATGAGTCACAGGAGATATGAGTAAGCAGTGGCAGCAGAGCATTCATAAATAAATTGAATGTAACTCACGAACCAGTCACAAAAGCTGCCATCTACAGTTGGACAGTGCAGTGCAGAGGTTCACTTGGTCCTCATCAGCTTAACATGTAGGTTTTACATTGTGGAGTAAGCTGCCTCAAAGTGTTCAGTATTATGTGAATAAATATTAATTAAATCATCCTATGAATAAACAGAGTAAAATATATGACTGAACAAATAAAATGTAAAATAATGCTGGGGTTTATTTTTATTTAATTAATGAATTTCAGAGTAAATTATAAGCTTATTCTGCTGCCATATGAGGCAGGCAATGTGCAACTTTTAAAAAAAGAGGGGAGTTTAATTACTATGTCTGTGTGCTGTGTTTATTGACAGCAGCAGCCTATAGCAGGTTGATTTAGAATTACATTGACATCACTGATGCTCTAAATAACAGGAGCTAAATGGTTAAATGTGCTGTTAGCTGTTGATGAGCTTGTTTGCTGAAGATTTTTGCATTTAGCAAATCCAATTAAAAAAAAGAAAGAATGAAACTGCAAAAAAATAAGTATGATGAAATAAAATGGCATGACAATGAGCTCAGCTTAATGATTCATTAATTTTTATTCAGCAATTTATTGGTTCATTTATGTACTTTACACAGTTTACTCATGTTATTATTCATTTCATAATTTCTGGTTTATTTATTTAATATCGAACATTTTTGGGTTCCATGTTACTGTAAGTGGAAAATAAAAATGATGGTTCTCATACAAAAATGGTGAATGTATTTTTGGACAGAAATAGCAAAACTGAGAGAATCATTCAGTGGTAGATGAATAGTGACTGCGACTTATCTCTCAAACAATAATGTTATTGTAATCTGTGGAGCCCACCATGAAACGATTCATTTTTCTATGCCTTTCCAAAAATACATTTACCATTTTGTGTGAAACCCATTATATATATATGTATATATATCTGGGGGGGAAAATCTGGATTTTTTTTAACTTTTGCATTTTGAGAATGAAGTCGAGAATATCATTGAAATATTGAGAATAAAGTCAAACTTGTAGTTATTAGTGCCAGGCATAAGAAGAGTAAATCAGAGGAGATTTTCTTAGTTTTTTTTTTTGCATTTTGAGAATAAAGTCAAAACGTCAAGAATATTGCTGGAATACCATGTTGACTTTACTCTGGACATCATTTTCAAAATGCTAAATAAAAGATCTTCCCCTTATGCCTGCTCTTCTGTATGTTCCACTTTTAACAAACCACTTTATTTTGACATGAACACATGACTTTAGCTCTTAATTTCAATTCCTGATCTCCAGGACATGTAACCACTCAGCACTCAGAGATGTCAGCTAATCTCTCATGGTTTAGCTTGGAGCGGGTTGCACCAGACCCTAACCATGCCATGGATTTTTTTTTTCCAGCACTTGTAGTTCAGATGGCACCGCTAAGTGTCTGGGCTTCACTTGCTCTCTGCAAAGACAGTTAGATGAGGCCAGAGGGCTCACTGCAGCTCACCGCCTCATCTTGGCAGTATTGGCTTCATCCAGAAAGCCACGGGACAAGAGGATTTAATACAGAGCTGCGATGCTCCTCTCCAGAGGGGATTACTGGAGCAGTGCTGCGGGAAATGGACCCCCAGCACAGCTACAGCCAGGGCTGCCCTGCTAGCACACACTGACAGTACACACACGCACAAACACATTATTGTGTATTTTTACCCTGTTTTTCACATTCACACAGCTCTCTTCCTAACTTGGCTGTTGTCCATTCACCCATGATCTCTCTCACACAGATGCACACACAAACAGTGACACACTACAAACGAGATTATTCTTATGCTTCATAAAGAGTACATATTCCTCATTCATGTCCTGTCAAATCATGCATTCTCCCTTTATCTGTTCCCCCTATCTCATTTTTCAAACCATCACACACAATCATAACCACTTTACACTCAGTGACCAGAAAATATAAAGTCCTGTGCAGTCAAATGCCATCCAATACAACTGCTGTGTAGTGAACGCTACATAATGTTCACTGCTGGCAGTTTTTGAGGTCATGTTTATTGGTAGGTTTTACACTGGAAACCTCTGAAAGTAATCACATCGGAATCATATGTGATGATTATTATAACCACATTTTTTTTTTGTATTTCTCTGTATTTCTCATGCAGATTACTATCTAAGTAACATTTGTATATTTATTACATGAAGTGATGAAAATGAGAGCTTTGCTATTTACTAGATTTTAACTGTTTTAAAACACAGTACAGCTTTTCCAAACGCTTTGCAAATTATATTACTATTGGAGCCCACCCCTTCTTATGGCTCCCATAGGGGTTTATGGGGCCCAAACCCCAGGTTAGGAACCAATGGCCAAAACTATGGCTTAATGTGGTTTCACTGGTGTAGTTTCATAGTTGTCTTGTTGGCTTGTTTTTATCAGTTTTTCGTAAGCTTCAAGGAGACTAGTCAGTCAGAGGCAGAGGGGTTACCTTGAGGCAAAGTATAATGGGAGTTAAAAAATTGAATTACTGTAATTTTATATATATGTTTTGGTCATGTATGAGAAGAGCCAAAATGAACACTGTACTGTGAGTGGACTACTTGATTACTATAAGCAAACTATTTAATCAGCATTTGTATAGGAATGATCCTGTCCTATGCTCTTGATCCACAGTTGATCACTGGAACTATAACCAGTTTCCTTTTTATTCCCTTTTATCATATTGAGATGTCTTTTAGCTGTCCCTCCATATGTAAATTGGGTGAACAAACATCAGTCTCTACAAAAATTTAAGTCTAAATATATATACATAGTGGAGTTTTTTATATTTTTCCATCCAGGAAGGATATATTCTAGGATTTCACTGACATGTACAGATGTACAGTAGCTGTAACCTGAGGTCCAATTTCTGTGTTTATTAGTTGACATATAATCACAACAATAAAGAAAAGTGTCATTTATAAACTGAATCAGCTCTACTTTAGCTGAAACCCATATCATTGGCAGTTTGCGGTCTATTGAGAGTTTGTGGTGGGGGGCATTTTCCTGTTTTTTATTCCTTGTTATGGGGCATGTTTTCGTACCATGGCAGTGGGAGGAGAGGTGCAGTAGGGGGAGTATCACTGGCAATCGAGCAGCATGCTGCAGTTTTGGAGTCAACATTGAAAGCATTTTGTGCCATTCACCTGCTAAGAATCTTTGAACTATGCAGTGCACTGCACCCTCTTAAACATCCCCCCAAATCATCTTATTTCATGTGTGGCTTGTCAAATCACACTGAAAAAAAATATTCTGCTTATTTCAGTGCTGCCAGGGAAGCAGATTACATATCTGGTGCTCACAAGCATCCGTCATCAACAACAGCTAGCATGCTGTGGCTAATTAACTGAAAGGCTTCTACTTTCAGTTAATTAACTCCTTTTGGAGCTGCCTGATATGACTATCCTATACAGAAAATTTTCCATCTGCAGTTCCCAATATGAGTAGTTTCCATTGTCTACATGCAACTACTTTAACTATATCTTCCAACTTATATCTTCTTGTTGACATCAACCTGTCCATTTATGGTTTCTTTTTTTAAATTTGATAGAAATTATACAATTGAACATATACAGAGCATGAAACAAATACTGCTTTGTTACATGCTACTTTTCAATTCTGGTCTCTAGTTGGGCTTTTACAACTCTTGGGGCCCTATCTTACACCCAGCGCAAAACTGTTGCGCTGGTGATACAGGTGGCTTTGCTGTCGTACACCAGTACAGTTGCCCTTTTTTCCACGTCTACAAGATAGCAAATGAACTTGCACCTGGTCTGTGCGGCCATGGGTGGAAGGCCTAAAAATTAAGGCAGAATGAAGGCATGGCCGGGGGCATTTGCTATCTTGTGCTCGGTGCGTTGGAGTAAAAACCACCTACACTTTAGACCTGGTAAATCTGGCATCATTCAGCCGACTTTCTGATTGTTTTGTTGCATGCTTGGCCTAAACTCGCCTGTGAATTAATCAAGGTACTTGGGCGCGGCTGATAGGTGTATCCCGCTGTGCGCTGCTGGCACAAGGGGTGGGACAGGCTACCCACGTAAGCTGCCACAGGTGGATTTGGACACACCTTGAATAAAGTAAATCCACTGCACCTTGCACTTTCCACGTGAGCCTTAGGTCAGCACAAGATAGGGCCCTCGTTTACTGGTTCATGAAAGTAAATTTCAACAAAACTGTGACATATTTGAGACACAACAGAAGTCAACTTATGTCAACATGATGGTCTTCATGTCCCATCTCATGTTTCAAGTCATCAAAGTTCTTCAATATTCAAAGCTACTAAAAGGAGTTCTTATCTGGTTATGAAATAGTCTCAATTGAATACCAATGCTTCTGTATGACCTGCATAAACAAACAAGACCATCAGTGAGAAGAATGGCTATTATGGTTATTCTTAATGCCTGCCACCGGGTTGGATTCTCCTTGAAATCAGATGAAACAAGCCTGTGATCACTTTTTCCCAGCCGAAGTTACAGTGAATAGTACATTAGCCTGTTAAAAAGAAGCAGGGGGAGATTTTTATTTAAATGTTATTTTTGATGTTATAGTTTCTGGTTATTATGGTGGAAACATTACAGCTTTTGTCCAAAGGGACCTCCAAAGTCAACAAAATATGAAAATATATGTTGCTTTAAACAAGACTGTGATGTTTCCCTAACCTTTGCCAAGTTATTTTATTTGACTAATCATAACCTTATATACCATATACCAGCTTTAATTGCCATGTAATAATGTGTGTAAAATAAATTTAAAAAATGTTGTCAGTGAACCATTTCCCTACAAGTAAGTTTTATTTTTATAGCACCTTTCAAAACCAAGGTTACAAAGTGCTTCACAAACAGGCCCAAAGATTAAAAGGAAATATACCTACATATACACATACATAAACATGCAAATGCATTACAAGCACATATGACTACAACACACACATGAGTATGAATGTATCATCAAACAACCAGCAGTCACACTGTAATGTGTAGGCTCTGTTAATATGTTATATGAGCATTGCTTTTAAAGGACATGAGCTGTCATGATTGGCCATGATTGTTACAAGCCTGTAACACACCACCATTGACAGATTTGTTTTTTATCACATAGCCACACATAGTTCACCATCATTATACCCACAAAGAAAAACATACATACAATACAAACAAGGCTTCGCATGTGTTATTTTATTAAAGTAGACATTGTCCCATACTGTATATGTGGCTGCAGGTTTAGGAAACATCAACAATTGTATTCATGTGCAAAATAAAGGGCAATGGAAAGAAAGACAGTTTTGGTGGAGAGTCAAACTATGCATGAGATTTTATGAGATAAGTTGGATTATTTAAAATTTTGATTTGATGTAGGCTAAGGGGGGAAGAAGTGGGAAAATGCATTTTGTAGGCAAATTGAGAGCATGTGTGTGGTGGATGAGCTGGAAATGGGTTTCTGAGAAAGAAGTGTGATAGCAAACATAGGAAGGGAGGGTAGAAGATGGGATAAAAGCTAAAGAGAAAAGACTTTGGGGAATGTGTACACAAACACATGGCTCAGTGACAAACATGTACCTCAAAGTCACCTAACCCCTCTCCATATAAATACACATATATACAATGTGTAGGATTTTGTAGATGTATACATTACATTCATATATGTATATAATATATTCATTTGGGTACAAAGTATATATAGAATCTATAGCCTCTATTTTCACCATACCTTACTATCTTGCCTTGCTCTCATGAATAAATCACCGGCATGCATACACACAAATATAGTACATTCAAATACATTTGTGTGCACAGACACACACACACACACACACACACACACACACACACACACACACACAGGTCATATACAGTCACAGGCTCTCACATACACGTATCCCACTTGCACCCGTAGTGCATGCATGCACATGGGACATCTGCATGTATTGCAGACGCATTTTCACCCACACACACACACTGTGTCTGTGCCAGAGCTCTACAGCAGTGCAACTGTTTAAATGGAGCATTATTTTCCTGAGCGGGCATGGCAGATGAAGGCTGGCAGACCTCTAAGCTCTGAAAATGGCATTAAGTGCTGCACTGATGGATTACAGAAAAGTTGCAGTTTTTAATGCTAAAAAAAATAAAACAAAACAACCCCGGCATTCACATTTTGCTTAGAGAGTGTGTTTTACTGCATGTGTCACTCTGCATAAAGTAGACTTATCTGCCGGGGGAAATTAAAAAAGCCTCCGGAACCTACGTTTAGGTCATGTCGAAAGAGGTAAAGTTAAATTAGAGGTTAGTCCCAGATGTTACAGTTGGTGGATAAATGGTTGTTCCTAATATGCTTTACTCTCAAAAATCACTGAAAGTATCAGGGATAAAAGTTTTGTCAGCCTCTGCAAAGATCCAACGTAGTTTCCCAGTAGCGATACCTTTGGTTTCATATATACAGTTTCTTTGTTTAATGTACAGTACAAAAACATTTTTATAAGACATTTTATTTTACATGTAGGCTGGTTTATGTGTAAAAATTATACAAATCATTGATGTTCCAGCTGTGATTGTGATTCTAGTGACTATTTCTGATAGATGGATTGTCTGCCACAGATAGAAAAATGTATAATAGGGATGCACAATATGGATTTTTTTCAGCTGATACCAATAACTGATAATTACCTGCTTCTCATGGCTGATACCAATAACATTACGATAAATTCACATTTACATTTTTAAAAGAAGTTCATATAACCTGTAATTTCTGTGCAGCTGAGGGTCAGGAAGGCTCAGATGTACTGATCAAAGATCATTACACTGTGATTTAATATTCCATAGCTCTGTCTAATTGATATCTATATTACAACTTTATTATGAATTATTACGACAAAATCAAGGGAAAATTTGGGCTCTTCAAATGTTCATTTATTTGTTCATCAAAAAACTTCACAAACAAATCAAATTAAAATCTTTGAGATAATCTGTCAAATCATTACTAGGACTGATATTTATTGGCTAATATTCTCTGATTGTGATATTGACTGATATGCTGCGATAGGGCAATGTTGGACCAAAGTATAAGAGTTTTAAATTTCAGTTAAAGTTACAAGCTTCTGGGTTTAACTCCACTCCATTATCATCTCTTTTCTGCTGTGTTCTGTTGCAGAGATTTGTTTGCTGACGCGAGGCAGAAGGACAGCCAGTGTCCGAGCAGACACGTACTGTCGTCTGTACTCACTGTCTGTGGACAACTTCAATGAGGTGCTGGAAGAGTATCCTATGATGAGGCGTGCCTTTGAGACTGTTGCCCTGGACAGGCTGGACCGTATTGGTAAGAAAGTAAACCTTAAACAAACATCAAAATCATGGGGAAATCTTGAATATTAGTCATTACTGTAAACAAGAAGTCACTTCATAAACTTTTGGCTGTGATCAGGCCATCATGGCCTAGCTATACAGGAAATCTTAAAACTTACCAACCCTTCACTGTCCTCTTTTTATATTTGCAAAGCTTATTTTTAATCTGGTTTTACCCAGTCATAACATCAATAATAGACTTCTTTACTGCATTAGGAGAGCATCACTGTGTCTCTGTTTTACTTTCTGCTTTTATTTACTCATGAGTATGTATGTGCTGATAGAAGAAACACAAATATTTCAAACCAGAGCCATACCTCTCAGACAAAACTGCAAAAAAAAAATGTTCACACTGATACTCAATGACTGAAATTACTTTCAAAGTCATCTGCATATAAACATGCAGATAGAGCTCTGGTTTTGAAATCCCTGCGTGACTGCTCTTACGCATACAATTGATATTCTCTCCATATCCATCACTGTTCCCAGGCTCAGCCTGAGCAGATGAAAAATTCACAATGAAAGGCACGCCTGTATCATCACTCAGCCATCGCTGCATGCTCTGTTTTATCCTCAGCTATGTTTAGAATGGAAGATAGAGAAATTGCTTTAGGGGGTCTCTTTGTAGAAAATGGCTGCTTTGAAAAGATGTGGTGGGCTGATAGTGATGTTTCTCTGAGATGGTTTCCTGCGTATGTCCTTTCTCCTGGGGTTGATGCTCATATACACCCCTCTTCCCTAATAAAGTCACTTACACCACAATGATCCACAAATTAATTACTGTCTTGATGGACTTTGCACAATCAGATTGGAGGTGTGCAGGTGATAAAGGGTCAGGTGGTGCCAGGGTCGAGCTGGATGTAGATACAATACCTCAGTGTAGCACCTCCACTAATCTGCCCTCAGTCATACCAGAAAATGGAGAGATTGATCTGGACCTAATTGCATTTACAATATCTTTGGATTTCACAGCCTTTTGTTGGCACCAAATTGAAAATGGCACTCATGTGAATTAACCCTGTCACTGCTAGTGCAACCATTCAACAATGACTAATGGACTTAACGGTCAGAGTTGCACACATTCCTCTAGGAGGTTGTGTCAGCAGTTAGTATGCCTGTCATAGTGACGCAACTTCAACTTGTCTCTTTGACCTTGTGCATGGCTCACAGGGACTTCAGAGTACATATGTTTCTAGGGTGGAAAGTGGAGGAGCACAAACAACAAGAAGCAAGCATTTGCAAGCACTTTTTTCTGTCATGAGATGGCTTATCCTGCAGCATTTTAGAACAAACTTTTCATGTTTATCCCTAAATTTTAAGATGTTTCCCTTTGATATCGTCATCCAACAACTGGACAGTTTTTAGCTTGACCAACCGTCTTAGTGCGGCTCACACTCTTTACCAGGCTGAATCTGCTCCTTGTGATGCAATGTTTGCTTTCTGTTTTGTCCCTGTTACCTTGGGAATCACAGAAAGAGCTAGTCAAACATACACCACCTACACCTTAGGCTGTCATGAATCCCGAGCTTCTGTCTCTGGGTAGTTATCTCCCACCTATCTTTTGCTGTTTCTCTTATACCATACTCTTTTATGCTTTGTCTCTTCCCCTCTGCACCATCTCCGTGTCTCGTTCTTTAATCTTTTTTTTCTCCCTTTTCCCTACTTGTGATTTCAGGTATGCAATTTTTTTCTTTATTTGCTCCCTTCATAGCTGTTCCTTTGCTAGTCTCTTCTATATGAAAAGGTCGTTGGAAAATAGGGTGGTTACTTGAGTACACCCAAATATCAACCTGATTCTAACTGCTGACAAGATTTCTGCTCATTCTTCTTTTATCTCTCACCTGTCACCTGTCTCTATGTGTCTGTTTATGTGTTTGTGTGTGCATGTGCTTTTACAGGCAAGAAAAACTCAATCCTGCAACACAAGGTACAACACGACCTCAGCTCTGGTGTACTCAACTACCAGGAGAATGAGATCATCCAGCAGATTGTGCAGCATGACAGGGACATGGCCCACTGCGCCCACCTCATGCAGAACGCACCACCCCAAACACCTCCCTCACCTACCCCTGTTATCTGGGCCCCCCTCATCCAGGCACCTCTCCAGGCAGCAGCCGCCACCACCTCAGTAGCCATTGCCCTGACACACCATCCCCACCTTCCACCAACTCTCTTCAGACCTCCAGTTTCTGTTCTGGGGTCCCTGAAGGACCCTTCCAGCCGGCTTAAGAAGTTCCATACATTTGTTCCTCCATCCACAGCACCAGGCTCTGCTGGGGACTCTCCCTCTAGCACACCCTCTAAACTGCGCACTGGGGTGGACATGCCATTACTGGCCTCTTTTCGGGCCCAGCATGTGACGTCAGGTACAGGGGCAACCAGCTCAAGCCAACAGGCCTCAGGTAGCAGAGGCCAGCGTGGACCTAGTGGGGCTGGGGCTGGATCCAGTGGAGGAGGGGCCTCTGCCTTCCCATTTGGACCATTCTCTTCCTCTGGTTCACCCTCATCTAGCATGGCCCAGCTACATCCACAACCACAGCATCAACAGCCTTTCCGCTCCAGCACTCCACCTCTCTCAAACCTCTTCCACCAAGGCTCTACAAGTGGAAGCACAGGGTCGGGAATAAGTGGAGGAGCAGTTGGAGCCTGTGGTGGTGCTACGGGGTGGTCTTCAGGTGGAGCGGTCGGAGGGTCTGTGGAAGGAGCCACCGGAGGAGACTCTGCTTGGGCTGGAGAAGACTTTACAATGGGAATGACAGAAGTGACTCCAGGGGGGCACTTTGGGTTGGGAGGCGCAACCAGTGGATCAGTCGGGGAGATCTCAGGGGAATCAATGGGAGCGATATCTGAAGGACCACTGGGTGCTGCTTGTGGCAGATTAGCAGGTGGGGCATCAGTATCAGTGGGGGGCATTACGTGTGGACCAATAGGAGATGCAGCCAGGAGGAGATCAGTAAGAGGGACCTCGAGAGGATCTATGGCAAGAGCTTCTGGGGGATCAGTGGGAGGGTCTTCTGGAGAAGTACTGGTAGTGCCGACCACTGCAGGATCGTTAGGGAGGGGTTCTGGTGGATCAGTGGGAGTCGTTTCAGGGGGTATGACAATAGGGACCTCTGGGGGACCACTTGTCGGAGTTTCTGGTGATTCAATGGTGTTGAATCCAGAAGGATCCTTGGGTAGGGCCTCTGTTGTATCAACAACTAGCCATATAGGAGGAGGTTCAAGTGGACCAGGTGGAGGAGTGATTGGAGGGCACATTGGGAGAGCAGCAGGAGGAGCAGTAGGGAGCCATATAGGTGGGCCTACAGCTTGTCCTTTAGGTGGGACTTCTGGGGGAATTACAGCTGGACTTATTAGTTCCTCCCGTTGTCAGAGTCCTATATCTACTGGCTCGTCCAGCCCTATGCCTGGTCAGCCCCTCCATAGCCAGCCACCTCCCAAGCCTCTTCAAGTGGCTCCTTTGCAGCAGTTTGCTGGAGGAGGCAGGACTACCAGTGGCTTAAACCTCTTCCATTCCCCTCCACAAGGCTCCCCATCCTCTAGTAGAGGACAGCATAGCCAGCAGCCCGCTGAGGGCTCCCCATCTTCCCTCAGCCAATTTAGCCTGGCAGGCCTCCAGTCTGGCCTCCTGCCTCACCAGATGTCCATGGAGAGGTCTGCCCTGGCCTCTTTGGCCCAATATGGTTCAGCAAACGCCTCCCCCTGCCTTACCCCCGTGGCACCCAGCCCTACTGTTCAAAGCCCAGTGGCAGGCAGGACTTTCCACTACAGCGACCCCTCCAGTGCCATGGGATCCCACAGTTCTCTGCTCATGCCTCAGTCCTCTCTCCCCTCACAGCTTCCCAGCCAGCCACACCCAACAGGGAGAGATTCTCCACTGGGCCGCTTTTCCGAGGACCTTAAGCTTTTATCCAGCTCGCACCCATCTCTGCCCCAGGAGGTGGCCCAGGCCTTGGGCCACCATACTCCACGCTCCTCTGTGGAAACGGGGTATTACCCTTCACCCTTTTCTTCACCAACTCTTGTGCCCAAACCCTGTAGCTCAGTGCCAGGGCGCATGACTCCTCCGATCCAGATGTCTCCGGGGCACCTTCAGCAGACTCAGTCCCCTGGGGCCACCCCGGCTTCGCCTCTACGGAGGGGCTCTGTTGCCTACTCATCAGACCTAGAACCTCAAACTGTCCGCTCTAAACTCCCTTCCAATTTGTGAGGATTGATCACACCCTCCTCTGCCCCTCCAAACTGAAACACACACAAACTATCTTCATGTGTGGCATTCTTTTCTTTCTGTCTTCAGACCTCACTGTGTCCCACCTCTCATTATACCAAGATCTTAAATTTACTGTGATTTAAAGACACTTTACCGGGTAACTCGGAGCTCTAGAATACTCTATATTTGTTTTATGCTTTGTCATCTTTTTTTATCCATACATACTGTATATAGATAGAGATATATTTAAATGCTAAGTTAATCAAAGGACTAGGAGGGTGTGAAAAATGATCTCCATTTGAAGGACAGTCATTTTCTTTATTTCTATAACTATGCCAAATTCATCTGATGATGTTTGGGAAGACAATTCAATGGACTACACAATAATACTCTTTTTCAGCAGGAACCTATGCACTAATACCTGCATGTATAAAGGCTTTTGTGTGTTTCAAGAAAAAAAATATACATTTTTAGCTAAAACAACATGCTTCAAGACAGGCTGACTCTTGTACCATCTCATACAGGATCACATATTGCTGATCCTTAAATGTATCTATTAGATTGTACTTACTTATCCTCTGTATAAACTTTTCAAATCCTTATGAGAGATGGAGAAGAGATTTTAGGAAACCAAAAAGACTTTTCCTGTGGGGTAATAATTCACCTCCTCTCGGCCCATCAATCCTTATTTTGTACCACTTTATCCTAATAATACTGTTTTTTGAAGCAGGGGGAGAGGGGTCCAGCGAGCTACCCTCCATCTCAATATTGAGACATATAACAGTATGTGGGCGACTGGCTTTCTGCAGAGTCCTCAACCATGTCCTAACAAGCTCACTTTGTCTTCCAAGCTCATGCCGCTATTGTGTAGAAAGCATGTGTTGTTTTTTCTTCCTGACTGTGTGCAACTGTTAATGTGTGAGTGTTAGTGAGAGTAAGCGTGTGAATCAGTGGAACAGTCAGATGCAAGGCAAGACTTTTCCCTGGACTGATCAAAAGGAGGTTTTGCCTTTTTCACACAAAACTAGGACTTCCATTAACCACAGCTTGTGTGTTGCATTGTGTAGCACTCAGACTATTGCAAATCAAAAATAATGAAATATATAATAGCCCCAAAACTCTCATTGAGCAAATACAGTGCGTACAGTACACATGCTGAAATATCCGAAAAGTGCTGGAAATGGAAATATGCCACTTGATTTGTGCATTACTTCTTCTGCTGTAGCTGCTATATGGTCAACATAGACATGTTTCCTCACTGAAGGCCAGTGCTGAGTTTGAGATGTTGAATGTATGTATATTTGTTGTTGCTAAAAGTTAAGTACTGTAGCTATGACAGATGCACCGAAGGCACGGTGCTTCAGGGGGTTAAGAGACTGTTCCATATCTAAAAAGGTCATTGGTTCAATATCTTTGACAGACATATTCATCAGCAGCCATTTTACCTGCCAAAGTGTCCTTTAGCAAGACACAGAACCAATACTGACTAAATTGTTGTTAGGCAATCTGGATATATGACTCAGTAAGTTGCCTGAAACAGCCCACTCTTTTCTGCACATTCTCCATAAAGTATTTCTGTTCTGCTGTGCTGCTTCTGTCACTCTGACAGCTATCTTTTACCATGTGAAGGTGTAGGGATGACTTGATGGCATTTTAAGATGTACTCTACATTATTCAGGTATTCCTGAATTCATATAATGTACACTACATGGAGCAAATTTAGATTAATCTGTTTGCAGTCAAAATCAAAGATGGGAATAGCTCCATCGTGTGTATTCATTCAGAATCTGGTGGTACAGTGGTCAAGAAAACTGAATACACAGTAGAGGGTGGTATCACTAAAATCCCAAAGGAGAGGAGCAGTGATATGCTTCTACATGTTTGTCCGTAGCTCATCACCAAGACAGACCCAGGTTCCACTCAGACAGCTGAGTCCCTAACTCAGTCACAGCACTCAGCCACAGCAGCCTAATTTAACAAGACATGTCTGTAATCCCTTGACCCTCGCAGGCTATCATGGACTCACACACAGAGGTGCACAGTGACCATGCTCTCCCCTCATTACAGTTCCCAGAAGTCCCTATAATAAGGTATAGCAATACACATGACATGACACAGGACTGCACAAATGCACATTTACAGACATGCACACTAGAGTCCACAGTGACTGCTCCCAACAAAAGTAAAAATACTCAACAATTATATTTTTCATCCATAACATCTTTTGTTGTTTAAAATATCCCTGACTGACTGTGCTGTAAGCAAATCTGTGACCGATTGATTTTCCACTGTTAAGATTCAGATCAGCTACACCAGTTTATATAGCCAGTAGTTCATGCTACTTTTATGATTAGGGATTTAGTGTATGATTCTGGTTGAAGATATGAATACATGTACTGTAACCCTAAGAAAACTTGAGATATTAATACAACACTTACATTTTAAAATTATTTTTCATCCATTTTAAATAAATGTTCAGTCTTTGATCACAAGAAACTTGCTCTAAGTGGAAATGGTTTCACTTGTACATCGCTATATCCATCAATAGCCTCTTAAGATATTGGGGCATCGTTAAATAACAACATCATCAACATAGCAGGAGTGTCTATTCTAATATTGTGTTTTAAACAACACTGTTGATAATGTGAACATTTTTCAGTGCATTGTGTTGTTTGATGACCTTTTTTGTTTTTTGTTGTTTGGATAACTGGTTAAATCTATGTGTCATGTGATGTCAAGATTATTCCACTACAAAAAAAAAAACATAATTCTACAATGGCGCTGAATATGATAAAATATCTGCAAATATTAGCATTCAGTTACAGAATTGCCTAAACAGTCCAGTGCAAAATAACTGACCAGCATTATTGTATTTTGTAATTACACACTAGAGTTGGGCTGATGTAAAAATTTTCAAACCGGTTTGATATTAAGCCAAATGTAAACCGGACCAGTAATACCAAATCTGACCACTAAGTGTTGCACATGACTCAGACTCTCCTGAGTGAAACATGGAGCCCATGAATTAGAGTGGAGTTGCAAGTCAGTAAGTTTACTACAAAGCATTCCTATAAATGTTTCACAGTAAAAGCCAGAGGGCTTTTAATTTGAAATGAATACAGGAAACATTGAGCTTGTATTCGCAGCTTAATGCTATAACTTTAACAGGGCAGATCAAAACAAAGCTTTGTACATACCTTTCCATCTGCTACGTTACTGACTGTACTGACATACTATAACTGGCTAGCTTGCTAACAAGGCAAACAGTCAGGGACAGGGTTAGAGTTTTATTGAAAATGAAAAGTGACAAGATCACAATTAAATTTCCAGCAATGTTTTTTAAAGCTTGTTAGGAGCTTATGAACGTATTATGGTCTGCTCAGCATGGTCTGCTCAGCATACTCTGCTTCATTTGCTACAGAGAGTGCCCATGTTTCCCATGATGCCTACTAGAGCTGAACACATAAGCGAACTTAGCAAAAACTGCTCAGTAGTTTGATGGGGCTGTTGTTACAAAATGCAAATGTTACTTTTTGTTAGTGTTTGTAATGTGTCTGTACAGAATGTTGCAGTTTATGTTGTTGGTAATTGTCATTTTTGTGCTGGATATACTGTATAGTGCACCATGAGTGAGGTGGATGTTACATTTCTTGAGACCAGCTGTATTTTGCAATTCTCACTGTGAGGCTAGCACTTGTATTGAACGCAATTGATGAATTGACACAGTGGAAACTTCCTCTATCTCTATATGGTCACCACATTGCTACATCAAAACAAATGACAGTTTAGTCCGTTAGTGTAAAATCAAACTGGTATTAATTCGTACACCGGATCAGCCCGGTGTAAATGCAAACAGACCCAACCCTAGTACATGCAAAACCAATAGCAGAATGCAGAACGTCCAGGCAAGATCTGTGTTACCAACAGTCATTATGTGAAATGTAGAATTTCAACAGCTGACCTAGAATCGGATGAGGCAGAGAGAGGGAAAGTGAACACAGCAAGAACTCTGATTCTTTTGCTTATCATTGCAGAATACGTCTTGAATTACGTATGTGACATCAATAATGGATCATAGCTTTAATCTGTGTACAAATGACCTTTTCGTGGTCTTCTTCATTACTAATGGATAGAGCCTCTCCCACATTTAACACCTTGTCTACATCTGCAGTAAACGGCTATGTGTAAGGCTCTGAAATGTTTACGTTGGCCTTGCATCTCATGGTAGGAAGCCTGGAACTCATTAGACCATCTAGATGGGTAAAGGGATAGGAGGGACAGAGTTGTGAGACACAAAGTAAGTACATAGAACTGTTTCACCTCTGGAATACTGATTGTCTGCACAGTGTAGGCGTGTAAACCTTGGTCTTCCTGTACCTGCTAGCCTTGCACTGCACAAAAGCAGGCAGACTGCTGTGCCTCGCACATCAGGAAAAAAGTCCCCTTTTTTCCTCACAATATGACCTTATTAAGGCGCGGCGTTGGAGAACAGCTTGAAGCCAGTTGGCGAGACAAAGGTGTAGATGTGAGGAAACATTGATGCACTGAGGCAATGATGTAGTCGGACTTTTAGCCACGGGGGAAGACAGGTAGACAGGCGCCCCATGGGGTACTCATGCTGATGGGGCTCTTGTTTCTCGGGGACTTGCAGCATGTCGCCCCCGTCCTCATGATTGTTCCTGAGTGCTCGTGGATGTTTGTCAGTGTGGTATTGATTGGACGGATATGAGGGGAAGCTTTGCGTAGCTATGTAGCTACCAGTTAGTGTTTGTGTGTGTGGCTGCGTTTCCCACACTGCTTGGCAAGGTCGATGGCTGGGGCTGGACGCTGTCTGGGAGGGTGGGACAGGGAAGCACAGGTCATAGCTTACAAAGATATAGACACTGGACGGGGATTGATTAGTTGGCCTGACTTAGTCTGGTCCATCATCACAGATAAGTGGTTTAGGGGAGGGTTGGGTATATCAGCTGAATCTGTCACTGTCAGTTAGACAGGAGACACAATCTGCATGATGTCCAGTCTGTTTTGTCTTACCCAACGTCTTTGCAAAATCTCCTGTCTTGGACTTTTTATGCAAGAAAAGTGTCAATTTTTATGAAATTAAGAAAGGCAGTTTTTGATTGATGACCATGCAGCTTTGAAATTATGTAATGGAAATTAAGAGAGGTCTCTTAATAATTTTCCCAAACTCACAGAAGACCATGTAATCCTTCATTCCAAGTAAAGACATGAAAATAACCGAAATTGGAGTAACAAGATTTTCACCTGACAGCAATGCTTATTCTTCAAGGAGATTTGCTATTTCCATCCTCCCAGACTATTTGCTGCAGCCTCATCTGTAGCATAATGTAGTATAGAGACAGTGTTTTTTAGAGGAATCAGCTGGGAATTAGATAAAGAGGCTTTGAAACTTTGTGTCTTTTGAGAAAAGCGAGTAAAGAAAAACAAGTGTGACTCACTCACTCATGCAGGGAACTATTTTCATTATGTCTCTCTGTGTCATCCATCTAAACATGAAGGAAACGGCTGCATGCATCAGAGGAAACAGCTATGAAGGGCAGTTGAAGGATCATATTTGCTGCCAGTGCTGTGTCCAAACACTCCAAGCTACTGTAGTCTGTTTAGAAATCAGTTCAGAGGAAATAAAGGAGAAGTTTTTAGTGTTTTGATCCTGTAGTGTATTATTTTTTCTTTTAAAAGGAATAGTTTGGATTATTTGATGTGGGCTTGTATGAGTTACTTATTGATAATGACCACCAGCATTGAAGCTAAGCAATGAAATGCTGAGGACAGGGTCAGTAACAAAAGGTATTTTTGCCACTTAAAGAAGTTTCACACAAAAAAGATCAATATCAGTGTGTATGCTATATTTAGAATGTTTTCACTGCTTCACTTTGCCGTCAAACAGCCATTCCTGATGGGAACCTGCCGTTATAGTATGATATCGATCTCTCTAAACCAACCAAACCACACAGGAGATTTAAGTAATTTTCCCCTGTAGAGCATGGGAGTTGCTGCTATACCACTGCCTTGATCTGTTAGTTAGTTTAGTTTGTTATTGTGTGACTTCAGTAAATCCAAACAAACTTCTTGAAACACTAAAGTCACACAGTAACGCAAAAAAACTAACGAGGCAGCAGCAGACCAGCAACTCCTCTGTTCTGGAAGGTAAAATGACTGATTTCATCTATGGAGTTTGGTCGGTTTGGAAAGAGTGACGTTTGGCTCACATAACAATCATTTCTTGTCAGAAAATGCTGTTTGACTGCAAGGTAAAGTGTTGAAAATATTCTACATATAGGCTACACTTGACACCCCCGTAGCTATGTTGGTAGTTGCTAAGCGTGTGGCCCAAGTACAGAGGCTGAGCAGTGGTCTGGGTTCAATTCCAGTCTACATGTCTTCTCCCCTTACTCTCCTCTGTTTCTCTCCAAGCTGTCCTGTCAAATAAAGGCTAAAGACAAAATATAGTATACACTTAAACTGATATCATTTTTTTAAGAGGAACTTTTTTTCAGTGAATGAAATACCTTTTGTTGCTGACCCTGTCCACAGCAGTTCATCGCTTGGCTTCCATGCTGATGCCCCTCTTTGCTTCTCTTAACTGGGGGTGTGCCGACCACCATCTGCAGTACCTAATATACTAACTACAAGACTATAAGTACGTTATATACCCCCACTTGGTTGCTCTATTTTAACTGAATCTAATCTAGGTCAGTGCGACCTAGTCTTGAGAATGAAACCTGTATGGCCCGAGGCCATACCTGGCTCTGGCCCTCCTGTTGGCCCTGGATAGGCGTGTTGTGAAGCAGCCAGCAGTTTTGTAAGTTGCTCCAGTGCATCCCCCACCATGGAGCTTTGGTGGAGCTCCACATGGCACCTCTGTACCATTTCATATTCATGGTTGTTTCTATAACACAACATTCTCAGATTCTGTTTAGTGCACTTCCAATTTCGCTGCCTAATCTTAGCCTCCCTCTGCCTTTGTGCTGCCCTATTCGCCCATGAATATGGGTTGGTGAATCAGCGATGCACACTAATGAAATCATTTGCTGTGATTGAGGATTAGATGTAGCAGTAGCAGAATCGAACCTGCAATTTCTCGGGGGAGAAAAAGACACGTGTGTGTTTTTCCCTCGTTATTCATTCATGACCACAAATTCCTCCTACCCTTCCCTCAAATGCTCAATTTATTTCGTACACAAGCACCAGAATCAGGTGTTCCGTGTGACAATGTACCTCAGAGTGATTGGATATGATATGAAGATTGCTATATGTGCTGAAAAGTTCTGTTTATCGTAGCGTCTAATACAACTGACCTCTTTTGCTGCTGCTCCAGTGAGATGGAATAACACAACAGTAATGTTATTTTGACCACAAAGTGGGCTGTTGGGCAATGTAACCTGGATATGACCCAGTTAAGGATACCATGCAACAGTGATGAGCATATAAATTCACTCTATCACCTAAAGATCCTTCAGGGTAACGGCACTGTACAGCGAAGTGGCAGGAGTGTCTCACTTTAGCTGTCAATATAAAGTCATCAATTCTTTACAGTTTACTCATATTCAAAATTTGACTTCTGTAAACTAGCTAAATATACAAATCAGATGCTTAGATTTGGTTCTGAAAATACATGGTTTCATATGTTTTTCTACTGATCAGAAAATCCTGTGTTGAAGCCAAAGGTGAGGCTGCTCTTCAGTGGATTAGTGTGTGTGGGGGAAACAGAAAAGGTCACTTTCATACGACATTCAGAGAGATGAGGGTTTACATAAAAAATCCTGCTTCTCAAAGCTGTCTTTCATTTGCTGAAGTATGTACTATAATTCCACTTAATCTGATGAACATAACGTCGACAAGGTACTTATACAGATTTATATATTTCCATAGGACCTATTTATATTTCTGTATTATTTTAGACTCTCTTAATAAGTGATGTCATCACCATAACAGATAATGAATAAGCAATGTTCACCAAATTGTGTGTATGTACAGACTTCATAACATGTCCATGATTTTTAAGGAAACATGTCATTTGCATTGTATAATCTCTCTACTTTGATGTGGCGCAGGAGTGGGACATTTTCGACTTTCTACCTGAAGGCTCAACCTTTTTGTTTCATGAAGGCAGTGACTGGTTCAACACTTCTTACAAGGACACACGCGACCTTTTGGGGAGGACCGTATTTTGACCGCTTTGCTATTGATCAATGGATATCTATTTTTTCTGCATTTAACACGGGAACTATGGGAAAAAGCAATAAGGGAACTGTACAGGTATGGTGTGACTGGATGTGTACCTGCGGGACATTGCGCTGACCCACACGACAACCACACACACCGTAGCCGTGGCTCGTAGTTTGTGTGGCGGTAAAAGGAGTGACGCAAAAACTGCATTGTCGATAAGCACACATACTGGATGAAATAAAACGGTATAGAATAAAATATAAGGAACACCTGCCTGGAGTGTTTTTTTTCTCTGTTGACATGCTGCATGCTCTCAGTTGACCCTTCCTAATTCACGCCCCTTTTTGCTCTGTGCTCCAACTACTGAGCAAAACCTGGTACCTTGGTCAACTTTCTCCTCTCTCTTCCTCTTCCTCGCTTGGGCAGGCAAGAGGACGGTCGTGGCCTAGACCCACGAAAAATCAAGGGTTCCCCTCTGGACAAGATTGAGGAGGAAGCTGCAGAGAGTTGTTGCTATAGCCTGTAAACATGTAGTTTGTTTGAGCTCCTCTCTTCTGGTTTAGTGTGTCCCTATACCTATATAATGTAGATACTCTGGTCATTTCTCAGCATTACAGAACTAATTTATTGATGTAATCATAATCAGAGTTTCCTTCTAATGTAAATGGTGTAATTTTGTCACTGCTCCAGACCTAGAAAGCTGTCACAAGTAACTAGTAACCTTGTTGTTCCTTTCAGTTGATTAGCTTATTGACACTGTCAACTAAACAACAAACCCAGGTAAAATGAGCAAAATTAAGAGGACATGTCAGCAACCCATAAAGTTTTTGTGATTCGGCTCCTTTTATCTAAAACATTTATTTGAATAGTAAACTAATTGGGGTGATTTCATTCAGAGATCTGATGACTATACGGACAGTCCGCTATTGTTAGCTGTTAACATTTTACATGATACATTAATATGATATGAAAGACAAACAAGCAGATCCATCTCTGAAATGGCATTTTATGATGGACTCAACAAGGATTTACCAAACTGTGCAAGATGTTCATTGATTACAATAGTTAACTACAGTTTTTTTACCAGCTACCAAAGCCGTTTCGCCCCCTGAATGCACTGTAATGTTTGTAAATAAGAAACCTGTCTGTATTTGCAAATGTTAGCAAAACAATAGCTACTTATCAAGTTAATCTACATCAATCATTAGCCAGCTAGTTAGCAAGCATTCTGCTAACATTAGTTAGCTAGAATTTAACTTAACATTAACTTAAGATGTGACACTATATGTTGCTTTTCCACAAAAATGAGACAGTTGACCAAGGTAGCAAGTTTTCTCAACTGTTGGACCATTGGAGCACAGAGCAAGTAGGAAGGGTCAATTGACCTTTTGCTAAGCCCCGCGCTCCTTTGTTGCCGTTCATATGCCTGTCTCGCACTGCAGTTTAATGTGATAACGATGGCAGATTTAACAAAGAAATTGGCGGTAATTTTAGAAACACTGGGTCTTGGATTCCATGGTAAACCCAAGCAGCCCTCACGCTTCTAGCTGCTAACATGGGTTTTGTCATCTAAAATGATGATTCTCACTAGCAATCATTAGCTATCTCATGTAAGGTAATGCAAATGTTTAAACTCCTTCAGTCAGCTGAGAAGTCTACAGAATACTTTTTAATGTTTCATCTGACACATCTTAAACAAGAATCCTGTCAAAGGGTCTGAAATATGTAAAGTTACCTAACGATTGTGCCCATGATATAATGTTAATGCTAAAAGACTGAGGTTAGCTTATATCCCTGCAAACATCGGTTGGATGGCGAAATACAACAAGTAGGCTATATTATCGTTGGAAAAGGAAGTCCAGGGATTAGAATAAGTGCAGCAGATGGTCACCCGGGCCAGCCAGACTGCGATTGCCTTGGCAAAAGAGTCAGGGTAAGAGCTAGCCTCACCCAGCTTAGACCAAAAAGAAGGAGCCCGTGAGAGATGTAGTTTTGTTGGCCCACTTTGATTCTGCACCACTTTGATACCTCAGGGAGCAAGCTAGTTAGTTGAACATGCTAACGTTTGCAGCTTATGTTAGAGCAGTTTAAAAAGTAGAAAGTTTAATCCATTCCCCATACGTGTTCTTCTGTTTTATGCTTTTGAAAGACTACAAAAAAGACGCCACCATCCAACTTCTTATTGAATCCGAAGCATACCGCTTCAACATGCAGAGAAATATAAAGGTTGATAGGCCTGTAGCACCTAGTAACAGTTGCTATTCTATTGCAACTCCTGTTCAGGGGAGGGGCTTAGCAAAGGGTTAACTGCAATTTGTCATGTCTAGAAGGGAACCCTTGATTTGTATGCATTCTTTCTTCATTGTACCCCTTGCACAGACTAGTTATGTTTTATGATGTGACAACGCTGTGGTAGGGACGGAAAATACTTGATTAGGGTTATAGACAAAGATCAGGGTTTGGATTAAAATGATCACTCTCACTAGATCATTCGCGGGGTTCCCTTCTAAACACGACCATTGCACTGCACAAAGTTGCTTTGACAGGACACTGCTCCCATAGTGCACTCTGACACCACTTTTATTGTGCTGTTTTTTGGCTACCCGTATGTGCAGCTGGGTGCAGGAAATGGCGAATTTGTGAGGTTACTCATTTTTTTCCCTCCATCTTGTGAGAGGTGTCCCTAAGCAAAAGCCTTTCGCACACACACACACACACACACACACACACACACACACACACACACACACACACA
>JAJHUR010130423.1:35000-47739 GCA_027495735.1 Lutjanus campechanus | reverse complement strand
TAGTGTAATCAATTAATACTGCAACAACAGTCTGTAATGCTATTTTGAGTTATTTTTTCACACATAGATGGATGTTAAAGTAAACAGAAGATATAAAACGTTGTTAACAACGTTGGATGATGCATGACATTATGTTAGTTTTGACCGATGGTTTGACCATGCTTTGACTGGGTGCAGCCATTACAACATACATTTCCATAATCAGTTATGCTGATGAGTTACTCAGCCCTAGACTAAAACCATTAAAACAAAAACATCTCCTTGCAGAAATAAAATTTAAGACTTTGGCAAGTCAAGAGCACATCAGACAGCCCAACCTGTAATATATTCATGAGGCTTGTTGTTCTTGGCTTTAATAAATTCAGAAAAACAGAAAAATGCCCCAATATTTGAAATGTCCAGTTCAATTAGTTACCTAATATCAGGTGGTTGCACATGTAACCACACCCAACAGTGACGTCATGGTGCACTGACACTCCATGTACATCAATGCATCACAGTGACAAGTTAAACCACTGGAGGTCAGCAAAAACAAGAGCTTCAGGTTCTGTTAAGTTTCTCTTAAAACTGTATTTTATGTCTCCGCACACCCAAAAGTTGTTTCTGTCTTTTCTGCTGCAAGAAGACACTGAAACAAAGTAAACAAGATCCTGCAATGAAGAGGTGTTCTTGCTGCTGACCACCCTGAGCTACAGTATTTGATCTCAGAGAGAGAAAGGAATACAACATAAACAAAAAAAGAAAAAAGAACAGAAACACCAGGCTTTGTGGAGAAATATTAGTTGGCCCTTGGAGCTTCAGGTGGGTTTTGTTTCTGTTACTGCTGAATTCTTAATTGCCTGAATGTAACTGCTGAACATACAGGTGTAGCTTGGATGCCATATGGTTAAAAAAGCATCATGGTGCACCACTCCTTTTATAGCCTGTGCTGTACTTGCCTGTGCTGCACTTAAGTTGTTTGTGTTTACCTGGATTTTTGAATTATTAGTTTTTCTCCCATTTTCAATTTTTAAGAGTTTGAAATTCTGGACTTGTTAAAAATAAAAATGAAACCATAAATAATGACCGCTGCTCCTTCATTACAATCACGAACCCTGACTTTCTGTCATGAAATTTACCTCAATATTAATGACTGTTAAATGTTTCAATGCTGCTCTTCAGTTCGTTAGATGTAACTTTGTTTGACAGTACTACTTTTAATGGGCTGTCATCACATTCATTTTTAATGTCACAGCTGTTGTCAAAGTTCAAAATGTGTCAAGTAATCCTTTAGATTAGTTTGAATTTAGACACCCACACACTGAGCTTGCATTTGTGTTTTGTACATTTGTCAAGATCAATTTAGATTCAAGTAGGAAATAAAGGGAAGCTAATATTAAATAGAAAGGTACATTAAGATCCAAAACAAAATAATTTGTTCTGCTACTACAGTCTCATCATGATCATCACCTTCTTCATCATTATAATATTAATGTGGCTGCTGCCTTATATCAGACCTGCAGTCTTATGTACCTTTACTGTAGTAAACCAACGCGATGACTTTTCTACAGGGATAAATGAATTATCACCTTAAAAATAAACATTTCCACTTTGAGACAGTGTTAAAATATCACTTCAGACACGTGTAAATTGTGACACTCTAGAGTTTACAAGGCAACAGTCAGATCTACAGTAACAGCCATTTCTAACTGTCTCTTATTTAGCTCTATCCCTTAGGCATGGCGGTTGATTTATATTTTGCATTTCAAAACATCATACATCATAAGATGTAATGTGCACAGGCATTTAGACATGAGGCCCCTGGCACTCCTTTCCACACTGGTTGACTGACTGACTAACCGGCTGGCTGAATGGCTGGCTGTCATTTGTAGAACATCTGAGCTGGCATTTATCCAGAAAATCTACTGTTGTTTTTGCTCCCTTTGGGTGTTTGCTGAGCGGTAATATGGAATCTACACTTCCTGAAAATACAGATAAAAAAAATTGTTTGTTTCAGACACATCAAGGTGGAAAGGCTGGCTGGTAAAAAGCCAGAGTTTGAAATGCCTCCAAAAGAATCTTTTTTTTTTCTACAGATACATCAAAGTACAGAGAGGGAAGCGCTTTGATATCAGAGGCAAAAACCAAATGATGCTCTCCACTTTTCTAGCTTCCCGTTTTATTCATACATCAGGAAATAACAGTTCTTTTCATGCTTCACACTTTAAAAAAAAAACTTTTAGCTAAATGGCCAAGCAAAAGTATCACTTCATCTAAAAATGGAGAACAATTTTTTGCACTCTTCAAATATGAAAATGTGGGCGAAGGAAACTTCTTTTCAACATGGTCAATTTTTAAAGCTTTCTTTAGATTCTAGTTCTTTAGTCTTTTATTCATTAAAAGCTTTGCAGGCAGGGTGTTTGTGATATTTCTCCCCTGCATTTCATTTATAATAAGGAAAAAGTTGCTGCTGTTATTCACGTTGCTGACTGTAGAGACAGAGAAGAATATTATAAGATGGAATGGTGTTTGTTTTCTTCCATCCATCCCTCCTGTTAACCTCTCCTCTGACTTTCTGTATCTTCTTCTGCATCCCCACTGTGGGTTTGCCAGAGAAAAAAAGCTACTTTATTCAGTTTTACTCTTGCAGTATTTTTGAACCACTTGTTGATGCCTTTCTCTCGCTCTTTCATTTGTTCGTTTTTTGTCTTCACCATTTTCTCTCTCCAGTTGTGTTTCTTACCAGCAGATTTTTCCCTGATTGGAAACCTTTTCTTGTTTCTTTTTATACGTTGGTATGAGCACACACACACAAAACACATGCAAACAACTGCTGACGCGCAGTATGGTAGGGCTATTGGGAAGGAAGAATGAGTTTTTCAGAGGAAGAACTCTGAAAATAAAGGAAACAAGTGGGAAAGTTCAGCAACTGAGGATAATGGAGAGTATAGAGTCCCATGAATCCAGGGTGAAAGGAAAAAATAAGATTTTTTTTGCCATCTCTTTTGTGTTCTCAAACTAACTTTTCTGTTAGAAAACCCATATGTCACATTACAGTGAGAAGACCAGAGAGACAAATTGGATTCCAAAGTCAAAGGATAGAATTTGTTTGCCAGCCATACATCCTGCCAGTCACCTGTCTTTTGCTCAGAGTTGAAAGGGTGTGTGAAAACTGTGGCCTCACTGTGAATATGGGACTTTTGCGCTTCTGCGTGGAGCCACTGAGGCTACAGTAGCTGTTGATTGTCAGTGAATAGGTTCAACGTGTAGGCAGGATGCTAGTTAAATCATAACTTCTTGTTTCTGTTTGTGCTCTTGTTAAATCTGGAAGATGTGGTGTGTAGGTGTGGTGGATTTGATACTGGATCAAAGTATGGAACAACTGATTACTTCTAAGTGCTGAGTTATTGAGAAAGTTCAGTCTTGATCTCGGGATAAGACTATGAGATGCAGTTGAAAGCCCGAAAAAAAAGCTTCAGGATTTTTTTTTTTTTTTTCAGGAGTTGCAACTTAACAGTGAGACTACCCCAATAAATGATTTACACGTGGTTTATAATAGGTTATTAATGAGGTTGTAAAAACCTTCTAAATCATTCATAAGCTGTTACAACACATTAGATATAATGGCAACAGTGAAATGTTGCTTGCCAAACAGTGAGCCCACATCAACGTAACTTGTTTATAATTCTTTATTAATGATTTATAAAGTGTTTACAAGCTCATTAATAATATAATTCTAACACATTTATAAATCAATTACAAGGGTAGTCTTATTGTAAAGTGGTAACTTTTTTGTCAAATTAGTAAAGTAATGTGCCTTTTTCCACAGCAAATATTTTTGACTTGTTTTAGTGGAAAATCACAGGTGTTGCTGTTGTAACAGGACCCTGAAACTGAAGGACCTGGAATTAAGCCATTTTAATTTTTTTTTTTATTTACATCTGTGCTTTTCCTTCTCTGACATGTCAAAATGTCTTACTTGAATAAAGCCTATGTGATTATTTTTGTTGAGACATAGTATGTACTGAGAATAAATGGCATTTGCCCAGCATTGGTAACAGGTGTGACTCTAACATCACAGGTTCAATCAGGGTGTGGGGCTACATGTCACAGAGGCAGAAGTAACTGTGCAGCACAGTGTTTTCCAGTCTCAGAGTAGGCTACCTAAATGATATTATTAGTAGCTTCGACTTCAGCTTTTCATCATGTGGCTCCTCGGGGCTTCGATTCAAAGCAGCTCAGAGGAGGTCTTTTTTTCACATGAGCCAATTCTCACCCATCTGCCATGATGCTCACAGATGATCTTGCTTTAACCTCCTCAACATGGTGCACAAACAAGCAGAAATGTTTGGGAACAAACAAAGTTTGATTCTCTGATGTTCTGACTTCCAAGTGTGTGTTTTTAATAAAGGTTTAATTCTTAAGATATTGTCATATTTATGAATGTTCGGGGACCGTGGAAGACATTATGGTGGGAGTATTTAAATGTCACATTTGCTTGTGTGGGCTGTGAGTATTGTGGATAATTGGAAGATTCAATTCTGTGCTACTGGTGGAGTGTATGTGTCCACACATGCATGTGTGAGTAGGTTGAAGTTGTATTTTTTCTACTTTAATTTGCAGGGTTTTCAGTCATTACTATCCTGAACATACAGTATGTGTGCAAAATTTAACTAGGTACATCCACATTGAACACATAGATAACAACACATGTACTGTATATCAAATGCAGCATTTTATTCACTGCCTGTTACATTAGCACACAGCCACAAAACATAATACTGTGTAAATACCACTCTAACTGTATGGCCTGCATTTATGAAAAAGCCTCAGTGCTGGAGAAAGCAGACTTTATCTTGACTTCCATGTGAATTGAGCTAACTTATCTCACTGAAGGACATACCTTCAAACTGCTCACAGAGCCATGAAAAGGCAGCCATGAGTTTGTCTCCTTTTGGGTGGGTAGAAAAAAAGATTGTGCAGTTCCCCCAAAACTGAACTAAGTCTCATATCAGCCAATGAGTCAGCATACTTAGCATATTTTTAGCCCTGTGGCCAATTGCAGCACAGCACCTGGCCTGACTTTGAATTTATAATGAGTTTTTCCTCCTACACAGGACCACATGGTTGCTATAGCAACTGAAGATGAGTTGTGATGGGTGATTGACAGCTGACAGATTAGCGTCAGGATGATTTGTCACTCAAAGACACCCCTAAAATCACAGTTTCCCCACATGCTTTTCAAAAGAACCTGCCTCTGTCTCATGGTCCTCTCTCTGCCTCTTTTACTCTGTTAGCACAAAATTCAAATCATGAAACTGACTTTGGGGTTTATAGAATGAATGTTTATGTTTCAATCCGATTTAAATTTCAAAGAAATTTTGGCCAGTCAGGAGGGGAAATGGAGAAAAGAGCAGGAGAATGAAAATAAGAAGGCTGGGGGATTCAGAGGAGAAGAGATGAAGAGGTGAAAAGAGAGAGTAACATTGTGATGTGTTAAACACTGGGTAACATTGAGGGTTTAAAAAAGGAGAGATGTCACAGAACTGCGCACACTCGCGCGCGCGCGCACACACACACACACACACACACACACACACACACACACACACAGTGAAAAATGATTCACAAAAATGCCTTAAAGGAATACTGATTTCCAGTTTATGAATATGGAAAAGTTGTTCATAATATTGTGCGTGCCCTTACCTGTTCCTGCATGACAGTATTGCAGTTGTGTGTGAGTGCAGAGAAAAATGCATTAGAGAGGGCAGTAGAGAAATGGCAATTGACTGATGGCTGATGGGAAGAAGATAATGTCAAATATAGTGATGGAAAGAGAATGAGGACCAAAAAAAGTAAGAGGAGGTTAGGTTCTCTGTTCTGCTAAAAAAAAAACCCAACTCTTTGAGGCCCCAGAAAAAAAATGGATTGCATAGTAATCCACATTAAATCAGTGAGTATTTCCTTTTCTTACACAGTAGTTTCTGTCTCAGACTATGATATTCTCACTTGTAAACCACAAACTTAGCTGGCCGTCCAATGTCTTTACAGCATATTTGCACTTATGGAACTTGGCAGCCTTTTCAAAGACTTTTCAATAGTAAGAATGACCACACAAACACAGATTGTAGTTAATGATATCCTTTTATGAAAAATGTGCCTCTATTTTTTCTTTTTAATATTTTATTTCTTTCACATGACTATGCTAATTGACATGCTTGAATGGTTGATGGTTGATCTTCTTTTACAGCTCGTTGCTTCAGAGCTAAACATACTGTACAGTTTAGGTCAGTGTTTCATTTTTGATTAAGATCAGGGTTAAGATTTGGGTGAAGTAAGAGTGAAAATGCAAAAAACTGGAATTCTCATTTAAACAGGTGTAGCCTGTTTTTTGTAGGTGTTGGTAGCCTTGATATACACTCGTTCTCCTCACTGCATTTTTGCTATTTGTTTATCTTAATTTTTTTCCTTTCCTTCCTTTTGCCAACAGAGAAGTTTCAAAATACAGTATGGATTACATATGCTCCCAAGGTTTTGCCTTTGATGTGTGTTAACTAGTTTATTAATTCACTTGATAGACTTGATTGAATGGCGGCTTCATGATCAACAGGAATATTTTGTTTTCTAAATACCACTTGAACCAGGAGATTCGACCACCACTACATCGGAAGGTCACATGATGGACAGAGACAGCTGAAAAGGAGGCTTCAGTAGGGAATGAGGGGTGAAACTAAATGCCGACATGTAGCAAACTAACCTTCCTCAAAATACAACCTTGTATAAATATTCATGCAAACAAAACTAATTAATCAGATTTTGAAAACCATAGTCAGTCATCCCTTTGTACAGGTAGAACAAAAGACTCTCACCAGCTTTGTTCAGATATTTTGTCTGAAGAAATATCAGATAATGATGAGGGACATCTCAGAGTCACTGCAGTAAAATACAGCAAATATCATTTTCAGTCATATGTACAGTAGATTGATGACAAACGTACACACATGCACACACACACTAGATTGGCCCAGCCAATTATCAATCAATTATCAATTGCCAATCCTTCATAAATAGACACACTCAAATACATGTTTCTTGACTTCTGACATTTTCCTATTCTTTTTTAATGATCTATTTTCTCAATTTATTGTAACTTTTTCATTATTAACTATGTTATTATTGATGCTTTGGCAATATTGTTTATATGACATTCATACCAATAAAGCCTGTTGAACTGAATTGAATAAACATAGCAGATTAGCTTGCTATCAGTAATATTAGCTAATGTACGTCATGCAAAGTTCACCCACTCTGTTGAGAGTCTCTCCAAATGAACCAAATGTCCACAAGGGCGGCAATTGAAAATATCAATTAAGCTAATTTTAAGCTAGCCTGATATCAGACTGAATTGTCAACTTATACTTAATTTCCATATTCAGTCTGACATTGCCTCCACTCTAAACGATTTTTCTGGGAAGGGCGGGAGGATTTGATTTTCCCTAACAAAACAGTAGAGACCAACATCATTTTGAGTCAGTCATGCGTTGCCATGGCAGCATACTTTGCCCCCACAGTCTATGGTTTCACTAAGAGAGAAAGCAAGTGTGTGACAGGTAGTTATGTTAAGTGTGTAGATAAACTGTGTGTTGTGTTTGCTCCCACAAGAAAAAGAAAGTCCCTGCAATGTTACTATGGCATCTTCAAGTACTCTTCACAGGAGAGTGTGACTGTGAAAGCTAACTACTTAGCAGCTAAGCAGCGAATCAGGCTAAAGCAAGTTAAAATAGCAACCAGAGGTCTCCCAAATATGCCTTGGAGCTGCGGAGCTGTCTCGCACCCGTCTGGTAGCCGTGTGTAGAGAAAGAAAGCTGATTGATTGTGACATGAAGTTAGCTCATAGGTGCTAGTTAGCTAATGCTAGCTCTGCTTCTTTTTAAACACGTTACATAAACGGTAACTTTTATTTATTTTTCTTGGAGCCTTCAGTAGCTATTATACTGCAAACTGAGCTGCAAGCTTCTCGTCTTTAGTCCACCTTAAACAGACTCTATAGCAGCGTCTATACTGTCAGCTTGTTGCTATTATTCTTCCTTGGTTGCAGAGCACAGCTTGACAACAACAGCCTTAATCCTGTCCCGTGGCACCAATTGGCTAATTAGTAGTCCCCCCACAGCGCTGATTGGTCAATTGTCTTTTATTTTGAGAAACTACTGTTGCATGTCAAGATGCCTGACCAGAAAAACACCCAGCTCAGCGCAGTGGGCGGAGTTGAAGGTCTGGACCCAGGCTAAGTTTGAGCCTTTTGTGACGACATAAGGTAAAATTTAAAGGATATTTAAGGATCAGTAAAGTAGAATTTATGTAGGTTTTGAATTATAGTTCAGCGTCAGGTTTTACCTGTTGATGTATCATACATGATCAGTCTGTATCTTGCTTCTGTTATATTCCCCACAACAACAGTGTTTACATCATTTCATTCACTTTGTGATATGAGTGATGGAGGGAAGGTCTGCCTCATTTCACTACTGAATATGGGATCATGCCGTGTAGTCGCTGTGTTTATAGAAAGGAGGTGTTGTGGTGAGCAGAAGGTTTGCAGTGGAAATGACTTAGCAAGATGTGTGTTACAGAAAATGAGAAAGTATCAAAGCCTTTTTCAACTTCATGTTGTATCCACTCTCTACAGTCTGTACAGTGGTGACAGAAACTTGTTGGAGAAAACACAAATAACCATTACTTAGTTTACTTCTTTTTATTGACATTTTTCACTTTACAGTATATATTGACCTATAGATACATGTGTATTTACTTAAATAACCATCTCTTGCAGTCCCCGTGTGGTAGCTCTTGAGCTGCTGTATTCCTGACGTGGAGGTGTGCATTGCATGGGTTTGAGTGTGGTCACATGTGCCGGATGTGAGAAGTGTTCAATGACACAAACACTTTACTCGTCTCATTCAACTCAAGAAATGTGTGTGTGATTATTCCATTTCCTGTGCCTCATTTTGGGAGATAGCCAATTCATTTGTGACTTTCTCTGCATCCTCTCTGTCTTTCTTTTTCTATCTCTTCATCCCTGCCTCAACCCGACCCTGTGCTCATGTATACAGAAAAAAAAAAAAGATGCCGCCGGATGTCAGAGAGGACTGAGAGGAGAAGAGAAAATGGCAGGGTAGTGTTGATGACAGGAGGGGGACAAGAAAAGAGAGAGTGAAGACGAGGAGAAGAGGGCAGGAGAGACGATACAAGGGGCGAGACAAACTAAGGGGGAATGAGTACCAGTGAAGTTGAATGAAGGAGAAGCAAGTGCAGATGATTCAAGGAGATGTAAGAGGTGCAGAGAGCAGAGGAAACTGGAAAAGACTGTTTGAGACAATGAATCCTAATAGCTTTTCTGATAAAATTTGAACATAATGCAAAGGCTTCTGCTACTACAAATGCAGATTCATAGATAGAAAGATAGATACATAGATACATAGATACATAGATAGGTGGTGGCTTAATTGCTTGCTTCGAGTTAATCTTTTCCTTTCAAAGGTGTGATTCTATGCCAGGGCTTTCTCCTTGGTTCTGTTATCTACCGGTGTTACATGTTAGACACTCTGTGCGTAGGATCTGACTGTCTGAGTCATTTTTTAAGGTCTGAACGCCTGAATCACAGTAACACTGACTAATATTGAATCGTTGTTATACTCCAAGCAGAGCTAATTTCTCATTGCAGCCATTGTCACAGGCTGAGAAACACAGTCATTTTGCCCTAGTCTTTTGTGAGTTTGGCCTTTTGTCATTTCTAGCACTGGTTTACTTTGAATACTTTAAAAGGGCAATAAGAAGGTCTTTTACTGCCCAATAAAATAAAAATGACTTATTATTTACTCTGCTAGGTGCTGAGATTACTGCATTTCAAAACTCTTTTCAGCCCTGCTCCTTCTTTTGTTTTAGCTCACAAACTCATGGCAGACTTTCAAGGCACCATCTGTGCCCCCAACCACCTCCACCCATTACTCACTCACTCTTACCTTGTGCTAAGTTGTTAGTGATTTCTCTCTGGACATGTTTTACAGTAAGGCAGAGGTTTTCAAAGTGGGAGGCAGATGAACAGTTTTAGGAGAGGCTCAGTGAATGGAAGTGAAAAACATCTTACAATAGTTATTAGCAGAGGTGGGAAGTACTGAATTATAAATACTCTGTTACTCCTCTTATTTAGAGTAATCAGGTATCTATTTTTCTGACATGTTTTTTTTTACCCCCTACATTTTAAACAAATATCTGTACTTTTTACTTACATTTTCATAACTGGCTTGTTACTTTAGTTTTAATTAAAGTGGAATTAATTATTATTTTTATTTTGTATCATTACATACCACCTTTCCAACATCAACATCAATTTGAACCCAAATGGATGGGACAATAATACATAGAAAAGACAAATTCATTAATGAAAAAGACATAAGACAGTGAAACAGACAAGAGCAGGAGACTTGACTGTGTAGAGAAGTTGAGGTGCAGTTAGCTTTGCACAGAAACAGCCAGTGGAAATGTCCTTTTTGTCTAAGGGATTGCTCAGTCTCAGGCTTTGAAAACCCCTGTTTTAAGGTAAACAGTACACGTTGGAGTAATAATTTATGTATGTTTTTTCTCTTTGCAAAAGTTCAGTTACCTTGTAAAAAATTCAAAATTACATCCTCTTATTCTCTCTCATTGAAAAATCCAGACCCTATGATTATGCAAATGTTGTTCTTTTTCAAAGGTTTAACCACTAGACACAAGATGTCTCCTACTTCAACGAAAAGCCCACTCTCACACTCTCTGTGCGCTGCAGGTGTCAAGTGTCTGTGTCACACTTCTCTAAGTTTAACACTGGACCGTGATTGGCTCCCAAAGTAGTTGTGATGTCACAAAATCCTGCTTGTATGTACATGTCTGAACCTCAGATTTAAGGTGAGCGCAGAGGAACTTTCCCCCATCAGCAAACGAAAGGGAAAACAGCCTACTAGTGTCAAACTCTGCCTGTCATTCTGCACAGTGAGGCGCAAACATCCACGTGAAGTAACAATAAGTGGAACACATTTTTGAGTGGAAGTGGACTTTAAAGTAGCCTGCGTCTGCTACGACTTAACAGTGCTCTGTAAAGAAAACACAATAATACAAAATAATGACTTATATCCTAAAATTCAAGTGAATTAGGACTCAAAGTCTCCAATATAGTCCCACAACACCCAGGAATCTTGTCTGTCCAGCTTCTCTTTCTTGTTTGGAAAGCACAGTGATGGATTACGGCTGCAGCAGAAGGGTGGCAATCAATCAAACAAGGATGAGTAAGGCTGTGGAGGAGGGGGGATTCTCTCATGTCAGTCATGTTTTATACACCAGGGAATGAGTTTCAGCAAGAAACTGCATGCTTTATTTCACTGATAATTTCACTCTTTTTGTTTTATCGCTTCAGTCTTTATTTACATTGAACCTTCACATTCTGCTCTGTGGTACCATAAATTGTTGAATGCAACAGAAGCACAGCACATGCAGGGAGGATATGCAGAGATTTATGACTGTCAATTTAATCAATAATGGTCGTCTGCAGGATTGCATGCAGACATATTAACTGAGCTTTCTTCTGCAATTGCTATAAATGGCTGCATAGATTTTCCCCCCAACAAGTATAAAGGCAACAATTACATAACGGCATAAACAGCGCCTAATTAAGGATTAAGAGCTCTGTTCTGAATGCTGAGTTATCATTGGAGCCAAATTTCCGAACCTTTGTTTGCCTATTATCAGTTGTATATTTTTTTCTTTTTTCTTTTTGTTGCTAATTACTAATTACTAATTAAATCATTTCAGTTTAATTTCCTGACGCTGTAGAAGAGATGTTAAGACAAGGTCAAGCATGAAGACAGAGACACTGTAGCAGGTGCAGACACAGAGAAGGAAGAAGTCACTGTCATATTATTATTATTGTTGTTGTTGTTGTTATTATTATCATTATCATTATCATTATTATTGAGCATGAGCATCAGAACAGGACCACGGAGCAATGGAAGAAGGTGGCCTGGTCTGATGAATCACGTTTTCTTTTACATCACGTGGATGACCGGGTGAGTGTGCGACGCTTTCTTGAGGAACACATGGCACCAGGATGCACTATGGGAAGACGGCAAGCCGGCGGAGGCAGTGTGATGCTTTGGGCAGTGTTCTGCTGGGAAACCTTGGGTCCTGCCATCCATGTGGATGTTACTTTGACACTTACCACCTACCTACCTAAGCATTGTTGCAGACCATGTACACCCTTTCATGGAAACGGTATTCCCTGATGGCAGTGTCCTCTTTCAGCAGGATAATGCGCCCTGCCACAAAGCAAAAATGGTTCAGGAATGGTTTGAGGAACACGAGTTTGAGGTGTTGCCTTGGCCTCCAAATTCCCCAGATCTCAATCCAATCGAGCATCTGTGGGATGTGCTGGACAAACAAGGCCGATCCATGGAGGCCTCACCTCGCAATTTACAGGATCTGCTGCTAAAGTCTTGGTGCCAGTCTGCCAGATACCACAGCACACTTTCAGAGGTCTAGTGGAGTCCATGGCTTGACGGATGAGGGCTCTTTTGGCAGCAAAAGGGGGACCTACACAATATTAGGCAGGCAGTCATAATGTTATGCCTGATCGGTATATATTTATTATTTATTATAATATTTATATTAAAACTATTACAAGGACTTTCATATTGTGTGGATTGTGGATTCCCCTGTTGGCAAAAGCAGTAGTGTT